>CAUYSK010124350.1:0-55654 GCA_963575035.1 Avahi laniger | reverse complement strand
GAGCCACGGCCAGACTTCCCCTTAAAGTGTACACAGAGGCCAGGGGAGGAGCTGCCTCTGCTCTTGGGGTATGCAGAGAATGTAGCGCATGGTGGCAGGAAGGGATGGTGGCAGGAGGGGACACGTGGAGCCCAGCCAGGAGGCCCAGGTGTGGCCCAGGTGAGAACTGACCACAGGGCAGAAGCAGAAGAGAAACACTCCGGGATTTGGGATTTGTTTTGCATATATCATGCATGGTGAGACACAGAGCTAAGAATATAAAAATTATTCCTAGATTTTGGGCTCTACACAAATGGACAGGGGTACCATTTAACGAAATGGGAAGTCTTGGGGAGGATCTGACTTGCGTTTTGTTTTGCAGGGTCAGGGAGGTCTGGAGATCACAGGTCTAATTTTATCCATATTGAAGAGAATACACAGAAGTGTCCCTTGATGGCTCAAATTCCTGGTATTAACTCCTGTTTCTGAAACCACGAATTTGCATCCCCAGTCCCCACTTCTAACAATTCACTCCTTGCTATTCTGTTAACCTGTGTCCTGAGAATCATTGTGTTTTCTGTCATCCTAAGCCAAGGGCTCCTAAAAACAACATTTACAGGTATAAAGAGCAGACATAGCCTTGGCGTTAGTTCTCCAACCACAGCTGCCTCTCTTCTGCACAGACTCGGGAAACTAGTTTTCCTGATGGCCTCCTCATCTAGGACCTGGAGGCTAGGCGCTAAAAATCAGCACCAACCCTAAATTTTCCACATTCTGTATCCAAGGGCTGAGCCCCCGGGAGAGCCAGCCACTTCTAATCAGTCCCAGTTAAGTTACGTGTGTCACCTTTCAGAACCTGTGGCTACCCACGGCCAAAGCTCTCAGAGGTAGCCCTGTTTTTCCAAGTAGGTCACCTAGCCCCTATATTTTTCTTTTAAGCATATTTGCTGAAATGTTTTTGGAGGCTGTCCGCCTCTATGTCTCTCATTTTGTAAGCAATCGTCATAGCCAGAATTCCTCTGAATGCCAACTCCTAGTAGCTCTAAAAGAAACTCTAAAAGAAAATTTGAAGGGTCACCTCAGCCCTTCCTACATGGATACGCACTCCTTCATAAAGACCCCAGAATAACCCAGCAGATCCTAAAAGAGCAACTAAGCTCAGGCCTTGCTTGGTAACTAACATCAAAGCACTCCACCTGGGCTCCGGAGCTACTTCCCACCTGGATCTCCTATGCCTTAAATCTAGCAGTCCCTTCCCTTTTATGTTAAAATAACAGGGACCTAAGTTCCCCAAGCAAGGTGAAGAACCATGGAGCTCAATGCAATTGTTTATTCTGCGAGTGAGTTTCATGTTCCATCCTCCAATTTCAGAAGGGAACACTTTCTGGGGGGAGATATAAACCATTGCTCTTCCTTTTCTCCACACACCTTCTGCATAACTCCCTGGCCATCTCTTTGTACACAGAACATTTCTGCATTTTGATGAATGTGTGTGCCCCTTCCATATCGAAGTGTGTCTGAATATATGTGTTGACCTGTGTGTGCAAAGCAGTCCAACTCCACCACAAGGGTGAGATTCACAATGCCCAGCTTCCACACGAGGTCACAGGAATGCCTATCAGGTACGGACCCCAAACACCACAGGTCTGTCACTAAATTAGTGCTTCCTGCAGGCTGGCTAAATCCTGCAATACATTTTTCAATGACGGAGGTTACCTTGGCAGGAGCCAAATACAACAAATTACACCAGTGCCTTTGAATCAAAGGAAGAAACCCACTCCCACCTCCTGAGCATTCCCTTCACACTTCACCCAGCGCCAGGGAGAAACGCGGCTTGTCTCCTGGGGTGGAGGTGGGCACAGATGAGTCTGCAACTTCCTCCTTTTAACATTTATTTAACTCTGGGATTTGTAAGTCACTTATGGTCAATGATGGGCTTATCATCTTAGTCATTTTTTATGTTATGTTACAAGGAAAACAAAGAGGAGGCAAAAATCAGGTGATAGTGCTTTCCTGATGCCAGCCTAAGTCATCAATGTCGGTGGCTACTTACCTGAGTGAGGATGCAGGAAAAGTGTGTTTAAGGGACAGAAAAGAATGGGCTTTTTCAAAATGGGAAGTCTTCTGTCACACAGGGAGCACTGGCATCACAAACAACTCCCTTCCACAGTCATGCTAACAGACACCACATTACGATGGATGATGCGCAGGAAGGAGAGGAAACTTCTATTCCTTGGCCCCACCACTCAGCCAGCTGGGGCTGCTGGGCTCAAAGGTCTGTACAAGCAGATCTGTGCTTAGTGTGAACGAGGGGCAAAGAGTGTCAGGAGAGAACAGGACAATTTCATACAAAATCATACCAGCGCTACACAACAGCCTATCCTCAGCTTGCAAAGATAATGTATTGATGGGCCACCATTAGGATAAATACTTCCTAGTAATGGGGACACAAAGGAAAGTGGAAAAGAGGAGATGGGAGACAACAGTTATTGAGAAACTTCTCGTGAAGAGAATTCCATGCTATAAATGTCTATTTGTGAGCCTGTTTCCTCTATTAGGTTGTAAAATCAGAGTGCAAGTGTACCCTGTGTCTCAGTTTCCTGGGATCAAATGCCACTTATACAGTTGTTAAAAGATTTAAGGAGTTTGTATAAAGTCTGATACATAGTAAGCACTGGACAAATGTTAGCTGTTATCACCATTAATATAATTATTATCATCATATCCTACAGCCCCTAATATAGAGCCCAGCACTGTGCATTCATGAGAAGCCCAGTATGTTTTTCTGATATGGCTAACATTTATTGAGCACTTTTTACATTCCAGCCACTGTGGCATCTGCTGCTATGTGCACCATCTCATTTTGACTTTTATAAAACAGATATCATTATCAGTCCATTTAAACAAGGAAAACAAGGCACAGGATGGCAACTTGCAAAATATAGGCACAATAAAACAAAGATAACAGGACCATAGAAGTGATTCAAGCCTGGACTGTTCATTTCCAGAGTCCCTGGAGCTCACTACTTCCCCACACTGGCGAGAGCAAGGAGGGGAGGCAGCCAGCCGTTGGTCCCGAGCTACTGGGTTTCTAACACTTTCCTGTGGCTCAGTCTGAGCCGCCATCATATCCACTATCCACACCCAAACACAAAAGCAGCAGAACTTTCTGTAGGTTCAAGCAGCCTCAGGGTAAGCAGGAGGGCTAGACACCTGCTTCTGAGTTGTTTTTCTTCCACTATAACTTACACTAGACATAATCGTTTCATAGTGAATGCCATGTCTACAGAGAGCACTCAACTAACATTTACTGAGGGGCTATGCTCTCTGCCAGGCACTTTCATCGCCTTGTTGAATCCTCACAAAAAACAGAGGCAGGCTCCACGATCCCTACTTTCATGGGAAAATACAGGTTCTGGGGGTCAAGCAATAGGTCCTACTTCTTTCTGAAGGAACCAAATGAGCCTTGGAACACACAGGAAGTGGCCTTTTTCCATCTGCCACCGAGTTGACCAGTTATTTTAATATATTTGAGCAGAGCTGAAGCGGCCTCTTCTCCCCAAGGTCACAGTTGTGTATGGAAAACAGAAATTATAGGATTTAAATAACCATACTGAAGAGATAAAATAGCCTCACTGTGAATAATCGGGACCCTCCACTGTGAATAATTGGGACCCTGCTGGGCAGAGCCCAGCTCCTAGAACTGGCACCCATTTCTTTCCTCTCAACTTACAACTCCACCTGAGTCACTCTCCTGACAACCTACCACCACTGGCTTTATATTACTTGTTCTCCTGAATTTTTATTTAAATATAATATTATAATACTTAATGTTTCATACATGTGTCTTTTCTCCCTAATTCTCCCTAATCATTAGCATGCAAGTTTTCCAAGGATAGAAATTTGTGATTTATACTGAGCTGGCACCCAATAAATTTTTACCCATTGATTTAGTACCTAAGCTCAAGAGTAAGGCAGACCATGTTTGCTTGATGAATTTTCTAAGAATGGATAAACCTTCAACATTGTATTAAAGAATAGATCTCTGGCATGTAGATTTGTTCTGGATATACAGATAGACTCTCAAATCATGAAGCTGCCAATATAATAACATAGCTCCATGCCACTGCCCTTCATCTCGAGTATCTGGGGTCACAGAGCACAGCTCAAACTGGAGTAATGGTGTTACTTGGATAGGGGAAACGAGGTCATTAGTGATACCTAATCAACAGTCCATTTGCTCCTCCATATACAAGCTTTCATAAATAAACTTACTTTAAGTTTTTACGTCATGCCTGTAAATAAACGTTCCTTGAATAAATAGCACTTTTTATCCACTGTGTCATTTAATTCCCACAAGCTTGGGCATTCACTGCTCTCATTCCATATATAGTATTATCCTATTTTATAAATATGCAAATAAGGCTCTAAGGACATACGTGACAAACCACAGATCTCAGTCTATACAAAGCAAAAAATGGGCCTTAAGCCCACCATACTCCTACCTCACCAGGGTGCCTGCCTGTGTTCCTTAACATGGGGGGCTCTTTTTTTTTGCCTTAGGGTTGAATTCGAGCTCTGTTTCTTTAGCCATGTAACCATGGACAAGTTTTTAACCTCTTCTTCACCTTTAAATGGTGATGATAGTAGTCCCTACCTCACAGAGCTACTGTGAGAATTAAATGAGAGGATATGCTTACTGTCTGTCTTTAGGAAAGCACTTGATTACTGTTGGCCTCTGTTATCACCATACACTGCTAATGGGCAAGAAGTACCATACTTGGGTCTCCCCTTCTTCTTCAAAACTATGTGGTAAGAATCGCAGTCCCCTGTCGCAAAGCCGCAGGAGGAATCACGGCACACCCCAGCACGTAATGCGATGCAGACTCCCAGCGCAGTTCCAGGGTGACATCAGCACACTCCCTGTGGGATGCACTTTCTCATTCCTTCTAGTCCTGCACTGTCCAAAACAGCAGCCACTAGGCACGTGTGGCTATTGGGCACCTGAAACGTGGCTAGTCCAAATTGAGATATAAGACAGCAGAATCTGAAGATTTAGTACAATAAACGTAAAATAGCTCAGTAATAGTTTTTATATTGATTACCTGTTGAGATGATAATGTTTTGGATATAATGAGTTAACTAAAATATGTTTTTAAAATGTTTTAAAATGGGTTTACTGAAATAGACTTTAATATTAATTTCATCTGTTTCTTTTAACTTTTTAAAATGTGGTGTATAAAAAATTTTAAATTAGGCATGTGGCTCATACTGTATTTCTATTGGACAGTGCTGCTTTAGACCACAGCACATGTACAAAGGGCCTCGTTTTGGAAAGCCGATTCCAGAATTCAGTGAGCAGCGGAGCAATTCATGTGAGCAGACTAGCTGTTCCCACTCTGTGGTTCCCAGATCCTTCACGGTGATCAGCAAGCTATATTCAATATATTAAGTTTTATGTTTATCCACAATTAGGCCATCAGGCTAATACTGAATAAAAATTGCTTGTTTGAAAAAATTTTGCAAACCATGAAGAGAAAAGAAAAATCAATGGGCAAACAGATGAAGGATGTGGTCAAGTAATTCACAAAAAAGGAAATGAAAGGGGCTAAATACACATTTTCCAGTGCAAACTTATTAACAGAGAAATAAAAATCAAAACAATTTTTTTAAGTTTATCTACATTAACAGTTCGGTTCCACAAGCTTTTATTGAGCCCCTAGGGTAAGATTTTCTTTTTTAATTTCTAAAGCTATGATACGTGTTAGGATTTCATCTGTGTAAAAAACAACACATAGAACAAAGACTGGAAATAACTTTTATGCAAGTGAAGGCTGACTGTTTGCCAGTGATGGTACTAGGGATGTTTTTTCCATACTTCATGCTTTTCTGTTCTTTATACATTTTATATGTGAACATGCATGGCTATTTAAAAAACTCATTATCTAAGTAATACATATACATTTTACAGAAAAATAGAAAACATACATTTTAAAAGTAAATATTGTTATTTTAATAATCAAAAAAAAGTAAAATAAAATTTTAAGTGAGAGGAAATAATAAAGGGCTTCTTGGCTATGAAAAGGTTCAAATTTGAATACTTCTCACTCATAAAAATGCCTCATATTTATGCCACCTTGAAACTTTGCAACTTACAGTATTTTCTCATAATTTTCTGATCCTCAAAGCAACATAGTGAACAACAGATTGTTTAACAATGGGAAGGCAATTTCTATTTTCCTTCTTTTTTGGGGCAGAATAGAGTGGGTGTTACCTATATTTCTAAATTTTGTACAATGAACATATTTTATTTATGTAAGGAAGAAAATCAGTTTTTGGAAAAATCAGCTACAACAGGTTGCAGATAAGGAAACTTAGGCTCTGAGAACGTATGCAATTTACTACAAGACAGAACAGCCAGAACTCAAACCCCTTGGAATCTTCTTTTCCCAAACCCATGGAACTCCCCATCTGGACCCTTTGGTCATGCAGGTAGCATAAGTTTCATAAATGTTCAAATTAAGACTTGACTCTTAGGTAAATTAAGATCAAAATAATTGCTATGCAGGGTTGATATAGATAATCCTCCTGTTTAGAGAAGTCACTCATTTAATGCACTACAGCTGGAATTGTGTTATGTTTCCTGAGAAAGTAACCTGAACTTGACCCTAGCTTCTTGAAATTCCCATGCTGCAGAGATGTTTCTCAGGACACACAGGGCATATTACTTGGCTCAATCAGCCATAATTCAGGCTAAAAACTGTAGAAACTCCTGAGTTCCAATGCTGGTATTTAAAACACATGTTTAGCTGGTGGCATTTAAATAAAGCTCTGTGGCCTCATTTTTGTTAAGTGCAATGCATAGTTTATAATCCAACAGCCTGGGTTTGGCTTACCTTTTGGTTCTACAAAGCAATTCATTTTCACAACTGTATAAATTGCAAATCATAATTCTCCATTCTGGAAGCATACACTTACTCCCCAAATGTTCCTCCCTCCTCCAGCCATTTCCAAGTCAAAGAAAGATGGGACCATCAAACCTTCTTTCTTGTAATACGGCACATTCCAAACACAGAGCTCACCAGGATTAAGACCTGTTATTTAGCATATTTCTTCACGTTTGTTCATGTTTTAAACTGCACTCTAGATGCACCGCAGGGCTAACGTGGGTTCCTTTAGGGCACATGTTATCTTTAATTTGCCACAGGTATTCTCGGGCAATCCCTCCTCACTGCACTGTCAGTTAGCAAGTTCCCAGTCAGTATCTTTGACTCTATCCTAAATAAAACAAAATCAGGTGGTTTTATGGGAGAAAACGCATAGTGCATTTTTTAAGGAAACAGGCTCCCTCAATTTCAATTTTGGGAACAGGCTCCCTCAATTAATGCAGGACACTGCAAGTCCCCTACCCTGACAAGAAGGAAGGTTGTGCCGATGACTGGCCTGTGACAAAAGGTGAGAAGGCTGCTCTTGGAGAGAAATCCACAGCTCCCTGACATCAACTTATAAGACGTTTTTATCAGCCTAACACAGAAGGACTGGGCCAAACACTACCATTTCATGCTTTTACAAAGTATAAAAGTGTATCTATACACCAAAAATCAAATTAATATGAATATATTCATACATAAACAAGATATTAACAAACAGTTACTACTCTTCTCTCTGCTTTCAGGGAGCTAGGAAATCAAACCCCTGTGCTGAACAGAGAAGATCGAACCAAGACAAAGGGCCAAAAAGCGAATGTACAGGCTCAGAGACTCATCGACACAAGTCATTCTTAGTCTTTTCCCAAGACGATCCTGCCTAAAACATGCAAATTGGCCTGAAATTCATTATTTATCATCTTCCGTAACAAAACGTTCTGCTGAAAATGGCTGAAAGAAGACACACCCCTTTCACCCAGTCCTTACCTCCAAATGAAAGCAAAACAAAAGACAAATTGAAGCCCACACCCCAGAGCTGTCAGCAAGGTTAAGTTTGCTTCTACAGTCTTCCAGGATATCCAGAGAAAAAGGTGCATGAAGAGGGCTTTTCTCCTAGAGTCTGGAATATTTAGGCACAATTCTGGTCTTTCTGAAGAAAACAGAGGTGAGCAGAGCACAGGCTAGACATCGCATGTGATATATTCTATAAATCTAATTAGAAATTCACCAAATAAAAATTTAAATCTGTGCCTCCACTGCGACGTACAGTGGCCAAGTGTTTACACTCATGGGAGGCAACAGCATGCAGCAGAGATCCAGGTTCGCACCCTGGGTGTCCAAGCTGCTGACCAAGTTACTTTAAGCTCTCTCTCTAAGCCTAGGTTTTTATCATACATAAAAATGGGGATATTCATAGTACCTACCCCTTAGAATTGTTGTAAAGATTAAGGAAGATAACTCACACTAAGTGCCTGGCCCACAGCAAGCACTTGGTGAAGGTTCAGTCCCCCGTATTACCACCACTACACCCCCGCTGCTCCCCGGTCACCTGCTAAGGGTGGAAGAGAGTTCTGGAAAATGGAAAACCAGAGCAAGTGTTAGGGAAAGCAGGTTAGTTTATGCATTAAAATATACCAATCATTTGAACAAAAGACATGAAGAGCCAATTTTCAAGATCAAATAAATCTAACCCGTAAAATGTACCTCCACCAAAACTAAGCTAGCTAGTAACTGCAAATTAAAATAAAAATTAACACTGTTTGCCTATTGAATTAGCAAAGTTTTTGTAATTATAGTGACCAGTGTTGGTCAAAGTGCACTAAAACAAGCACTGTAATATTTTTACAAAGCTAACTGGCATCAGAAGCCATTAAATGTTCACCATAATTTACCCCAAAATTTCATTCCTAAATAAAGATTCATAAAGAAGTCAGTCAAAATATGGAAAATTTGATATGCATAATGGTGTTCATCACATTATTTTAGAGAAACCAGTATAATTCATATACTTTCTGAAGTATTATACAGCAATAAAAAGGTTGTTATAAAAATAATGAAGGGGTGTGGAAAAGAGTTTGTGATTCAATGTTATCTAAAAAAAGCTAAAATGCTAAACTAAGTATAATTTATGATTATAATGTGAAAAAATTAATTTTTACAGGAAAAGTGTTCGTAGTTGTATTAGGAAAGGAGGATACAGTGAGTAAATTTTTTAGCATTTCTAGTTTTCCAATTTTTGAAATATGGACAGTTTTCTTTGGAAAACAAATATACATCTTGACTAATTTACTCCAGGCTGCTTTGCTAAAAATCAGATCATCCACCAGTATTCATTCATGCATTTATTGCCATTAGTAGTGCAGATTGCCTAAGCAAAGTCACTATTTCTGGAAGTGCTCTGTTGCCTCAAAGTGAGGCAGAATTAATACCCAAATGTTTGCTTTTGGGGGCTGGGGGAATTCTCCATGGTAGCAACCTGTCTAATTCCATCTTGTCCTTATTCCTTTCCATTTCCACTTTCAAGTTGAGGAGAAAGTAAAATGGAGCAAGAGGAAAACCAGAGCCTTCATCCCTGGCCAGCGCATATTCCCTGCAGACCCCTATCCACACCAGCCATAACCCTCCGTGACATGGGCCAAGGTGTTGCAAGGAAACCAGGCCTTGGCTAGGGCCTCTCCAAGGGCGTTCCCATGAAAGGAGCCTGAATGGCTTTATAATCACCTACAAGACATCTCCATCTTTAGCACATTAGAGCAGGTGAGAGAATTTGTAAGCTATGATGAGTCAGGAATGATGGCAAGAAATCCCAATTCTTTAAAAAAAAAAAACAAAAAACAAATTCCAATTCTTATTCCTTTCATAGGTTCTATCACTTGTCTCTTTGGGCCTTTTTGTCTCTAGGCAAAAAGGAGTGAAGTCTCAATAGTATAATGGATTGGATCAAATCACTGAACATTCATCCCCTACTAAGCCCATGTGTGCAGCACCAGCCAGGGAGACAGACTCTGTGACCTCAGTCACAGGTCTCTCCTTCTAGCCCAGGACTCTATACAATGGTCTGTACCCAACAGCCTGCAGCTTCCTAAGCCATCGTTATCGATGACAGACAGATAAGCCTTTAAGCACAAGGGAATGTTAGTGACATTAAAAGGAGCCCTGCTTGTCTCCTGGGTGACAGGTAAGTTGAACGTCACATACTGCTGAGTTTCAGGTCTAACCCTTGGAGTTCAGGCTGTGTACATGTGTCTGAGCAGGGCTGGTGTGGATGCAACGTTGTTTACCCAGTTAGCCAGGGGCTGCACCGCTGGAGCCAGGCTGGCTGGCCATGGCCAGGCTCACAAAGGGGCCTTGTGGCACTCGAGCCCAGCCTCAACGGTCTGTCTGCTACGTCTCCTGCGACATCTGATGTGTCATGTCAGCCTGGCTGCCAAGCCTGGCAGTCAGCTCGAATCCCTCATACATTTCTTCTTTTTTCTAATGTTCTAACTTTGAGACAAGTGACACTTTCCACAAATAACTGGGGACCTCCAGAAAGTGCTCCCCTCCTCCCCTGATCGTTTCTCCCACCTCATATTACACCTATTGCCATGTGACAAAAGGCAAAGGAATCCACTGTATACACTGCTGTTTCACAAACAGTAAAGCAAAAAAGAGGACAGAGACTTCATTTGGGGACAGTTTCCCCTCAATCAACCTCTAGAGGCTGAGTTAAGGAAAAGGAGTAAAATATCATAAACCAAACTCTGGTACGATTCTGAAATAACATCATGGGTTATTTTAAACAGCTGCAGTAAGTGAACGTGATGCAAATACCAGAGATATGGTAGTTTTTAGTTGAAATTTCTCCTTTGACATTAGGAACGATAACAGGGGAAGAAGAAGAGCCCGTGGGGCCTCCCAGTGGAGTCAGATTACGCCAACTTCAGGGAGAATGAGTTCTACTGCCTGGCTGAGGTCTAGTCGGTTATGCTGCTTCAGAGCTGGCATCCCCAGCCTAATGGGAAGTGTGTCAGTGCTGGGCAGTCAGTGGCGGATCAGCCAGCTCTCCCTCTGCCAAGCCCCCGTCACTCCCTTTTCAGAAGATGTGCAGCCAGGGTATGTCCTGCACACAGCCACTGGGGTCGCGTGGGGAAACCCTAGGTCATTCAATTTAGAAACAGATAAATAAAGCCCTTCATGAGAATGACATATCCAATAATAGGCAGTGGCCACTTGTCTTCTCTGCACAAGGTCAGCAACATCTAAACACTGGTGACTCCCAAAGTGTGATCTTCAGATCCAACTTCTCTCCTGAGAGTTTGATATTTAATTGCCTTATTTCCAGATGACCTGTTCCTCAACTTCCATATCTAACTGATCGATAAATCCTGTCAGTTCTTTTTCCCTGCCTCTCTAAACGTACTACGCTCCTCGACGCTCACTGTCCAAGCTTCACCCATTCTCATCTGGACTAGTGACAGTGTCCCTGCAGGTCCTCATGGCCTCCGTCTCTTTCCTCGAGTTCACTGTGCACTGCCACCGAAGTCAGCTGTTTGATGTCAACATTCAGTCCCTGCCCGAAAACACTGCCTTGCCCAGTTGCCTATGGATACATTCCAAGCTCCTTAGTATGGTGCTCAGAGACCTTCACCGACTGGTCTCAACCTCTCTGTGCAAACACATCCCCCGCCACTTCCCAGCACACCCTGGCACACCAGTGCTCCACATCACCGCATTGTTCCGGACAAGCCTTCGTGGCCGCTCTGAGGAATGGCCCTCCCTCGGCACAGTACATCCTGCTACTTCACCTCTACCTACCACTCTTACTTGTCCTTCAAGACCCAATGCAAATGTTACCTCCTCTGGGAAGCTCTCCCCAATCCCTCCAGCTGGGAGTCACACCCTCCTGTCTGTTTCCCTAGCACTTGCACGCTCGTATCCTAAGACCACACGTTGAACGGCAGTAACCTGTTTACTTGCTGGTTTCCCCCGAGACAATGCAGTAAGGTCCTTGAGGGCAGGGATCATATCTTTATCTCTGCACCTGGAACAGCGTTGCAGAGTGGAGTATACACTCGGTAAGTGCTGCTGGATCCATCAATCAGCCAGAAGAATACATGTGAAGCCTGAGAGGGGAATTAGGGCAAAGGAGTGAAAGATTTTGATGTCAGGGTATGTGTCCAGGCCCCCTGCTGCCTCAGACTTGTGTGCTATGGAAATGTATTAATCTCTCCAGACTTCAGTTGCTCATCTGCTGAATGAGGGGTGGGACTATGTGATTTCTACAGTCCTAGCATTCAGACTACATTTTCCTTTAAAATCTACAATGAAAAAGACTATAAAACCCCTTGGTAATAATATGTTCCAGGAGTTTGGATGCTCTCCACAAAGCCAGAGGAAAATTGCTACTTTGCCAGGCCACTAGGCAGAGCTCCCAAGGACGGCTAACAACTGAGGTTCCTCCCCTGCGCTCAGAATCCCCAACTGCCCTCTGTTACGTTTGGAGAAAATCCCTGGTTGCCCTCTACTCTGTTTCACTCTACATATTTTGACTTCAAAAAGTGGCTTATTAAATATTACACGTAAGAAAAAAGAAACCTGATGACAAAAACCTAACATGCCCTGAAGATAATAAGTGCTAATAACATGACTTGCTGAATTTCAAAAGGCTGAGTTAAACCTCTCGGCCTGATACTCACCTCGTTACCCCATACTCTGGGGGTGGCTGGTACCGCAGGACAGCCACTTCTGTTCTCGCAGGCTGAGGAGCAGGGTAGGGCTTGACCATCTCATGAAGCATCCCAGGGTGCTGGTCACTGTAGAAAAGTCCATGCTCCTGGGTCTTGCTGACTGGGGACATCATTTGCTTGGTCTTGAAGGGGTACTCAGGTGGAGGACCTCGAGGGTCCAGCACTTTACCTGCAGGCTGGGCCGGGGAGGGTCCACCTCCCGCTTTGAAGCCCTTCCCATTCCCTGAGCCAGGGAGGTGTTGCTTAGCACCATTCCTCTCCAGCGACAGCTGCATGATCCTCTCACTGAGCGAGCGGACATGGCCCTGCTTCAGTTCTTTCAGCGCCTCGTCCTTGTGCACCTGTCCACTGTTGGCACGGTTCACCGTGGGCCTCCCCTCAGTCCGGGACTTCTGACTGGTGCCCCCAGCCACGTAGTAACCGTGGCCCACTGCTCCTTGCTGCTGCTGCTGTTGCTGCCCTCTGAAGAACTGTGACTGGGCTTTAGCCTCCTCGTAAGTGGGCAGTTCCTCATTGTTCTGCTGAGGCTGCGTGGACCGGACCTGTTTCTCCATCACCGTATTGTCCACCTGGTGTTCCTGACCCTGCGGTTCCTGGCGTGCCGACTGGTAGACCATTTGTGGGTCTTCTTGAGTGAGGTTTTCCGTGGAAGAAAAGTTGTTTGGAGGGTGGGCTGGTCCTGCGCTCCCTGTGGCCTGGTGCTGAATGGCCAGCAGGTTCATGTTCTCGGTCGGGGTGCCATAGCGCAGTTGTTCCTGGATCAGCCGCTGCAGTACTGTTCCAGCTGCCGCATCCTCGGAACCTCTCATTTCCACCTCTGAGATCCTCAGGAAGTTTGGGGAGTGGAAGTTACGAAGAGGATCCTCAGCTAAAAGATAAACAGGGAAAGAGCTATTAGGCTGTTCTACAGGAGACATATGTCTGTGAGTGTATAGCAGACGATTAACATTCCAACTACAGCAGCATTTAAAGACAAGACTCCAAATACACCATCACCTTCACTGACCGGGCAACGTCTCCTGGACGCGCTTCTCCAACTCAGAGTGACTCTACCACCCCACTCCCTCTCCCACTGCTTCCTCCTAAACTTTGCTCCAGCCTTCAACCCCTGCCTTTCCTTTCCTCTCCCCATTGGTCACTTTTCTTTGTCACATAAACATACCCAAGTCTTTCCCATCTTAAAAAAAATACAGGTGAAAACCAAAATCGAACAAAAAGAAACCACCTTTTCTTGGCCCTCCCAAGAACTGCCACGTGTATCTCTCCTTTCCTTCTCTTCTGGTTATCTTCTGTAAGCACCCTACGCTTGCTGTCTCTGCTTCCCAAATGCTCCATCCACTGCCCTCCCCACTGCTCTGATCGGTAACCAAATCCGATGAGAATTTTCCAGCTCCTGGGTTACATACCTAACTTTTCTGAAGCAATGGATGTGACTATTCACCCTCTTCTTGAAATGCTGTCCTACCTCAGCCTCCAGGTCACCCCTCCTCCTGGTTCTGGCTCCTCTCGGTACATTCCTTCGCTGGCTCCCTTCTCTCACCTGGCCCTTAAATCCTGGTGTTTCCCACAGCCCTTTCCTGTGTGCTCTTCCACTATCATGCAACAGACTCTGCCTGCACCACCACACCCACCCCTTGTCTTCAACTACTGACTCTTGGCCCACATATCTACCACTACCAACTGATGGCCCCTGAGCCCTTTCTCGCTCAATGTATCTTCCTTGCCCCAATGTTTACCCACCCACCCGAATGCCGGTATCCCCTACCTCGTCTACTTTCTGTCAAGCCAGAGACCTGGGAGTTTTCCAAAATTCCTTCCTCTCCCTTACCCCCAACATCCAGTCAGTCACTGCCTGTCAATTCTACTTCCCCAACATTTCTGCCAACCCTCTTCCTTAATCCTGTGCCAACCTCCAAGTTCCTCATTTATAATCACAATACAAACACAAGAATGCCTTAAATGTATATATAGATGTGCCAGGTATTATACTGAATTCTCTCCAGGTGTTATTTCATTTATTCTACATACAATCCTAAGAGGCAGATACTAAATCCTCCAATTTACAGATGGGAGAGAAGTTCAGAGAAGGTAAATCACAGAAGGCACAGAGGCAGAAGAGGCAGAGCCAGGATCTGACACCAAATCTGTTTTCTTCCACAATGTTACAAGCCCTCAGTATTTGATACTCAGGCCATTCTAACAGCTTCCTTATCTATTTCCCTGAATCTAGTCTCATTCCCACTTTCACACCCACACCTCAGACCCCAATCTATCTTTCACACTACCTCGAAAGATTGCTCCATGAGGAAAATCTAATCATGTCATATCACTTTTCTGTACAAAATTCCTCAATGATCAATTACAGGATGAAACTGACATTCTATCACATGGGGTAGCAGGTAATGCCTACCTTTCTAGCAACATTTCATGCCACCCCCAGCCCCACTGGCAACCCCTTGGAGTTTAAGCTCCAGCAGTACGTAAGTACATACAGTTTCCAAGACATGCTAGCTCTCTCCAGCCCCCAGACCTTTGATTGCATTCTTCCCATGCATCTCACCATGTCTCCTGGGAAATTCCTAGACACCCTTCAAGTCATAGCTCCAGAGCTACCTTCTGAGTAAAAACTTTCCCGCTGCAGCCCAGCAGGCTTGAGCCCTCCTTCTCCAATGTCCCTACTCCATTTGTAGATATCTCTACTGGCGCAATTAGAACAGTAGATGGCAATTATTTATTTACACAACACTTGAAACTCCTTAAAGACAAGGATCACATCTTCTTATCTGGGTCTCCCCAACACACAGCCCAATGCCTGCAAGTAACAGGGCTCGGACACTTAAAAGTAAAAAAAATATCTACATGAGCTTCACGAAATGTAACACTTAGCCCATTTTACAACCGTACTATTAAGTAGTGCATTAAGGATATTACATAGCATTGTGAGAGTAAAAATTCTACCACTTACTACTGGCATGACCTTGTGCAAACAACTTACTTTCTCTGAGCCCCAATATCCTGAATCGTAAATTAACAGAGCTGGACTAGATCATCTCTAGGCAGCCTTCAGGTGTACAGTTTCATGCACTGATGGCTCTGTGGTTTTATATTCACATAGGAGCACAATCATTTTCCAAAAAAAGTCTTTCTTCCCCAAGTACATATTTTTTTCCCTATAAATGGCATCCTCATCACATGAGTCATCCAGATAGAAATTTCATATTCACTTTTGACCTTTTCTCTCCTTCACTCCCCACATTTAATCAACTGTCAAGCTAGTTTTTCTGAGTACACAGTGAAATGAGAAAAATGAAGATGATGTGATATGCTTGTAAGATATATACGTGTATGGATATCAACACTTCCACACGTGTATGCACGTAGACACGTGCCATTAGAAGGTTTACGACTGTCTTTTTTGGGTAAGGACTGTTAAGGATTACATCTCTCTTACTTTTTTGATATTAAAATATGAAAAAAGGTATATAACAGTAGATGACATGCTTACTATCCTTGCAATAGCAAAACACTGCAACTCTATGCTGGTCCCCTAATTTTTATTAAAAAATTTCACATTTGTGATAGTTAGACATTGGATCCAAGCCCCAGTTTCTGCACCAACACATTCCCCACCAGTTCCTTCTCCCACACCCTCAGCCACTCCGCGGGACCCTGTCCTCCTTACCAGCTGCTTACACATCCGAATTCCTTCCCAATATCTCCTGCGTCTGGCCTCTTGTCCTTTCAGTCCCTACTAGACTGACTATCTACCTCTCTTGCTCTACCAGATTCAGCTCCAGAGGGCAGAGTTTTGTCTGCTGTACCCACAAGCTGTCTCCCCAGTGCCTAGAGCCCTGCCCCGACACACAGAAGGCATTCAGGACATGATTGCTGAGGAAATTTAAAAGTTTTACAGACTGGTTCCTGAAGCTCTACTTTGATCATATGGATCTCCCTGTCGCCTACCCCCTGCAAAGTCTCACCTCTGTGGCTTCTCTAAACCTCACTCCTCTGAAAAATGGTAGCTTCATAGTTACCTCATAGGAACACACGTAAAGTAAATTCACTCTTATTCTTTCACTTCAGAGAATGTATACTGTAACTGTGATATAAACCCAAGTTCAACAATAAAAAGTTTTAAATAGAAACAGATTATTAAAAGTCCACACAAGATGAATTGTCAAATAATTGTAATAAACAACCCAAGGAGAGAGAGATCAATGTGGGTTGGACTGTGGATTGGTCCACTCATTCCCTTTATAGATATTTACTGCAAACCTACTGTATTTCAGGCACTGGGCTAGGTGCTAGGTTATGAGAGTAAAGAGGACATCGTCCTTACCCTGAGGGTAAGCCTGAAAGGCTTATTGGAATAAGCACATCCAAGCAAGAATAAAAATTTTCAAATAATACTTGAATAAAAATATATTTCCAAAGGAAAATGATTTATTTGGATGAATAATAAAGGACTGGATCTCAACAAGCATGAAAACTACTGAACTTCTTTTTCACTGAAGTAAGAGAAAAATGAGTTATAAGCACATTTGGCAAGAACCATGACATCCTTCCCTAAAGTAGTTTTAAAGATAACCTCATAGTTTTACCAGTTTCAAAAGCCCTCAAAAATAGATAGGAAGTTCTTACAAAGGAGACAGTTCCTTCCCTACTTTAGTTTTGAATTATTTCTTTTCAACTCCTGGATTATTTGCCAAAACAGATAAAAATAAAAGCAGAGAAAGAAAAAGGAAATGAAAGATTCTGAGAAAGGGTAGGAAAAAGCATTTAGGAATTAGATAGAGAAAAATTATGGGGAAAATGGTATAATGCTTAAGTTCTTACATACTTAGGTATGACTCTCTTAGAGTCACATATTAGAGTAAAATAGTCTGTTAACACTATAGCACCACATAATTAAAAATAAGGGATCTATCAACAAAGAAACAACCAATAATCCAATATGCTGATTTTTAAAACAAGATTAGAGAATACAGAAAAATCTGAATCATGTAAAAGAGCTAAAAATGAAAAATATAAGATCATCTTGCTTTTCCACACAAGTGCCAGTAAAAGGACTTACCAACTTTTTCCCTGATGCTATTATTTGCCTCCACTGTCAAAGCAGATGCCTCATACCTCCCAGAATAGAGCTGAAAGTCTGGGGGAAAGTAGCTGGGGTCTTCTGGAATCTGGCCAGGACTACTGGGGCTGTAACAAACAGGAGTGAGGCCTGGGGGAGAGAAAGCAAAGTGAACGTGAGTGCCAGCAAAGCCCTCCCTCCTTCCTGTGTGACTCACAGGAGCCCACGAGGCATTCGCCCACATCTCGACTTGCAGTGGGAGCTCTGTCTTTTTGATTCATAAAATTCCTAAGTTACTATTCAGAATTATCACAAGTCCAGCCACCCACCAAAATGACCCATGAAATCAACATAACAATCTTCAAGACACGCTGAGAGAAGGCACGAATGCTTTCACGCAACCCGGTTCCAAGGGCAGCAGACGCACCACCAGTCAAAGTCAAGTCCTCTGGGGGTGAACGCGTCACAAAGTCAGGAACGGTCAAGGTGGGGATAGAAAGAAAGGAGGTGGGAAGAGCAACTGTCTCCAAAATATATAAGAGATACAGAGAGGGGTGGTCATTTTGCCAGCCCATGTGTTAGCAAGAGAATGTCCCAGTGCAGGACAGAGCACTTTCCCCTTCAAAGGCTTCTAGAGTCTCATGTTGCAGCATGGAGCTGGGGCTATGGGTTCTGGTCCTCTGCCAAGCGCTGGCCTTTCAGTTTCAGTTTATCTGCTTCACACACAAACCAGAGTGTGCTTCCTGTTCCAATTAAATGTGACACTGTATTCAGTCCTTCAGTCACCGAACATGAGATACCACCACAATAACACTGATACCGCACATACAACATCCGTGGGAACATTCAGCAGTATGGGCCCAGGCTGTTTTCCCTCTCTGCACTGATTTCTCTGCAGGGGCACCAACCTTAAGCCTTTTTTTTTTTTTTGGCAAAAGTAACTTAGTTTATTCTGGGGAAAGAGTCATACAATTTTTCTTTTTATTAAAATCCTTGCCCCAAAGATAACTGTACTAGAAGAAAAATAACGTTTTTCAGCAATTTCTTCAAACAGGTAATTTGAAATTTCTGGCTAGGTTTGTTATATACTCACCTCGCACAAGGCCAAAGCTAGCAGAAGTGACTAAGTAATTATGCTGATTGGCCATTAGATGGGAATGTGCCTCAACACGTGAAATAGTATTTGCATGTATGCTCACATGTGTCACAGGCATGTTTGGACTAGAGAGAAAAAAGATTTTGACAACTAGGATATTTATCTGTAAATTTAAAATAAATGTGGTTGTGACTCTCACCTTAAAGATGAATATAAACTATGAATGGCACATTGTACGAAGATCAGTCTAGAACTACAGTTCCAGCACGTAAGACAGGACCAGTCAAGCTTTTTCTTTTTGGCCCACCTGCAAAGGACTACCCTGAAAGAAACTCAGCCTCTTTCTGGCTCTCATTCTCTACATCTATGAATCTCAAAGTCTAGGGCTAAAATTAGGCATCATAGATGGCCTCAATCCAAAGGCAAATCCTGACCTGGCTTCTACTTTTAGGTAGGTGGAAAATGGTGGAAAACTAGAGAGGTGCAAGGTGCCACCTTGGCTGCACACAAGAATCACCTGGGAAACTGAAAATCCCAGTACTCACCCAGACCTATTTCATAAGAACCTCTGGAGACAGGACTAAGGCATCTGCATTTTATAAAGCTCTACAAACGATCCCAATGTGCAGCCAAAGGTACACTAAGCTAGAGAGAGAACAGCACACATAGGCAAAAAAAAAAAAAAAAAAAATCACCTTTCTGTACCTTCACCTCCATCCCTCCCCACCAAATCGGAATAAGAGTTGAGAGCCCATATGCTTCAATCAATGGAAGTGTTGTGACTTCTTAAAATAGACACTGAGTCAGGAATAGTATGTGCCAGCATATTACAACTTTGGGTAATACCACCCAGTAACACAACTAATAATTTTAAATAATAACCAAGCAAACTGTTAATAAAATTGAGACTCAACAAAGAAAAAGATATGCGTGTATATATGTAAGTGTTTATGCATATAAAGAAGATGTAGGGGTGTGTGTGTGTGTGTGTGTGTGTGTGTATGTTTTCAATATGGAGTTCAGCATGGACCCCTGCACTAAGCCATTCACAGCTACTACAACACTGCTGTGAGTTACTTTTCCACACCTTACCCCATGGCCTGCCAACTGAGAGTAAGTTCAAGAGCCACAGAACACTACACACAGAGGGCAGTACTTAAAGAGGGGCCTGGGCACAGAGGTCACCAAAGATAGGCCACCTTTCACCATTTTTCTCTCAGTGTTATAAAAGAACCAAAGCACTTCACATACACACACAGACACACGGCCCCATCCAGACTGAAGGACAGGATGCCCAACTGTGTGGCAATGATCACTTAGGACGTCTGCTTTTTCCACACACACCTGGGGACCCACTCGTTCACCAAGTCACATTCCCACTGCTGCCCACCACTCCTCAGTGCTGAAGAGAGGCAGGACAGCTGAGCAGATGACAAGAACAGGCCCTGCAGACAGACAGGCCCAAGTACCATCCGCTCCACTAAAGCTAAGAGACAGCCGGGCGAGCTATCGCAGCACAAACCCAGCCTGGAGGCATCACTTTAACCACCAGTTTTCTCACTTTGTGCTTACAAAGTCTGCACCGGATTCCTGGGCCATAGAGCAAAAATCTAAGGTAGGCCCAGCCCAGCCCACGTGTACTTTTAGTTCACTGTCTTCACTGGGAACTCATATAGCATAAATTGAGTCTCTTTTCCTAGGCAAAATGCAGGGCCCATGACCTAACGGACAGAGTCAAGGATATCTGAAATGAGGAATTGAAAGGAACCTTTGGCATTGGGGGGAATGCTGCTTTCTTTGTCGGCCATTCATATTCGGGAGCAAGAGCTGTGAGAAACCACAGACGGCTCCCAGATACCACCACCACCCAGAAAGCCCCTGCAGGGCCTGGCTCGGGCCCAGGGGCTAATAAGTAACAGTGCCAGTTTTCAGGGGCCCCACAGTTTGTCAAGGTCTCTGCTGGCTCAACAGTGTGTAACACGTACAGTGTAGTTGCGTGTAGGGGCGTCATAAAGACTATTCCCAAACGAGGCCCTCTAGACTTAGCGAGTGACTGTCTTCTTTCAGATCAGCACCTTGTCTAAGGATTACCACTCACTCAGCTTTAGCCTGCATGGGGAAAGTGGCAAAAGCCATGGAAAACAAGCTAAGGTCCGTGAAGGAGTCGGCTCTCCAGGGAGTCTCTTGCTGGCGAGAGGCAAACGCAGCCCCCAGGGCCCTACCCTGGAAGAAATCTAAAGATGTCGCGCTCAACCAAGAGTGAAATTCTAAAATGCTAGTTTAAGTGTTCAACATTTCTGCTGTATATCGACTACGACCCATTTCACCACGAATGGTTCCTTTTTCTTTACATAATCTCTATGTCATCTGTGAACAGAAGACTCCTTTGCTTTTCTCTAAGCGTGACTGTTGCTTCTGAAGCACTGAAAATTTCTTCCCCATTACGGTTGCATCCTTTCTTTGTAACTCTCCAGGGGCCTTTAGGTAACATGAGCCTGAACAAGACTTTTTTTCCTTCCTTAGGAGTGGTAATAACAAAGGGCCTCATTGTTGAAGGCAAAATGAATCAAGGTAAAATGAAGTGAGCTGTCTGGGGAGGCAAGAGGCACAACAAGGAACCCTGGTGAGCTGCTCCCCTGCTTCGCCTGCCACTGGAACACCAATTCCCAACGATCAGCTCCTGCATCTGTCCACAGGCCAATATGACAGGCTCAGAAGGTTCCTTTAGGTTTAAACTCCGGAGGATATGAAACTCATCCCACTATCATCCGACACACACAACTGGGAAACTTCCATCCTGAAGTTCCACTTGCAGAATGCCACTCCCTCACACACAGCCATTTGGGCTATAACTTCAGGGCTGGAGTTTGCGTATTTATCAAGGCATCTGTAATCAGCTCCGCTGCCCCTTAGCTGTCCATAGCCTTGCTGGTCCCCGCAGCACCCCAGCATCCCCTGAACGTGGCATCATCATTCTCCAAGTGCCATCCTCTGGCTTTGCACGCAGCCCCAACGACTTTAAAGTGCATCCCAGTAAATGTATTAATACCTCTGCAGTTTACCTCCTCTGCAATGTCCACTGCCCCTCACACACCCTGGCCTCCCTTCCCTCAACTGCCACCACAGTTATGACCCGAGCACACAAAACTTGGCATTTGAACTTCAACTGCCTAGTATTTAATATAGCAGCTTTCATATAGCTACTAGGCTGGTGTCATTGCCCTGGTAAAGACATAAGCCCTTTGAAGGCAGGCACCATCCCGTGTACTTGCTAATTTCTACAAGTACGCAGTATGTAAGTCTATGTCCTCTTAGTCCTTGCTGACTAATGGCAAGAACAGGGCACTATCCTCTGGAATAGTCTCACTACCAAGTAAGAGTTTAAAGAAAAGGTCAAAGATTCCTTCAAAACCAATCTGAAAGTTCCAGATAATTCCTGGACCTTTCAGTTCCCTAAGAGGAGGGAGAACTTACTTTGTAGATGATACTGGTGCTTTGAGGTCTGCAGGTCAGACACGCATTCCTCAAAGACACCACTAACTGCAAAACGACTCCCAGGTGTTTTGTCACCAAAAGGCAAAACTTTCTGCCAGCTACCTGTAATCCAAAACCTCCTAATACATTTAAAAACAATTTCACTGTCTAGATTAGAATAGCTTCCTATAACTTTACAATAGAAATTTTAACCACAGCAACAAACAATTCTGTGCCTTCTACCTTTCCTTTGAAAGAGCTAAGGAATTTGCTGAGTGTGCCAGCAGCCTCAAAGTTAAGTGGACGCAATCAAGCCTTTAGATTCTGGCAAAACTCGAGGTTTTTCTAGGGAGTGCAGTACTGTGCTCAGGGAGACAGATGCCCTGGAAACCATGTTTAGAAGGGGCCTGGAAACCCCATGACCAGTACCTGAAAAATATGTTTTAGTCTGTTCATGAGTCCTCATGTGAAAACAAGCCAGCTTATTTGGATTGGCCAAGCCACAATCCGGGTACCTGAGACCTGTGTAAAGCATAGGCAGGCAATGATACCCTCCTCTACAAACGGCTGCATGAAACACACAACAGTTTAAAAAAGAAAACAGGAATTTCCACCACTAGCCAAAAATGCTCACTGGAATACGTTTTTTCACTCTCTTCTCCCCAAGGAACCAATATTCAAAACCCCAGATTTGGCGTGGGAGGTTGGGAGGAGGAGTTTCCCAGAATCCCAACCCCTACATGGTATGGTCTTCCAAACGGGCATCAAACTTGAATTATAATCCCTGGACCAATACATCTATTCTAGAAAACAAGTGAAATCTATACATCGATAGTTATTTAATTTAGACTTTCTCAATGTGGGATGTGTGATGAGTAATTTTGAACTTGTCCAAAGTTTAACTTTATAATACTTACTCAGAAATATCTCTGAGATATTATCAGTGTGAACTAAAATGCAGAACATATGCTTAACCTTTAAAGTAACAATTGAGTTCAAGAGAACACAGTGATAAGAGCTATAAATATCAAGAAATGAGTAAGATGGTCCTCGGCCCTAGGATACTATGATTTGGTTCCAGAGCCCAACATGAACACAACTACCCAAATTTCATTGCCATTGCTGAGTAAGTGCTCTCTTACAGGGACATGATGCTTTGGAGTAATTCATTAGTACCTGTTGACTGAAGGAAGGAATATGGAGCTGCGATGACAAGGAGAGAAAGAGACATGTGAGCAGAACTGGAGGAGGAGAAGGAGAGGGTGATAGTGAGAGAAGATCAATCCAGCATGAGAAAAGCAGAAGCACAGGACTGAGTCATGGAAGAGTTTCACTTCTTTAAGGAATAGAGAGATCAGTGTAGCTTAGCTATGGATAAGGAAGATGAAGCTACATCTGCAAACCCAGAATCCAGTTATTTATAGGGAGGAGGGGAGAAATGTTAGAAGCATTAGTACATCATTTTTGTAATACTACAGAACTGAAAAATAAATTAGAGATTATGTGGTTTAACTTCCAACTACCTACCACATGCCTTTCCTGCTAGGCAATCGCCTAGGTGAATACTTTTAATGCTAGGGAACACTGGACACACTGTGTGAGTCTTGGGGGCAGGTTCTACCTTCCACTGCGGAAACTAGAGGCTCCCTTCCCCATTCCAGCAGTTAGGATGACCTGGGCTCCGTCAACTGGATATTGACTGAATCTTGAGAAAATGACACAAAGACAAAAAGGGGCTGATAAATTATCCATAGCAGCACTATCACCAGGAGTCCAGGAGTAGCGGTGGTTTCCATGGTGACCTCATGCTAAAGAGATAAGCAGCAAATCCCTGGCTGTGTTCCCAGTGTATCTTTGCTTAAGAATCCTGCCCATTTTCTGAGTCTTCCCCTCAATTTTTGAGCTGCCCAATATGCGAGGTCTGTCCAGAAAGTATCCAGCCATTGTTAATCTAATGAGAATGGTTTGTACAACATCTATATAACTTGGCAGCCAAGGAGAGTGGACTGTAATGCGCATGCGTGAACAATGACAACTTCACTGTGGTAGTCGGTGGGGCTAGAGGCCTTTGAGTGAGGATGTGCACTGTGTGGCTGACGCATTCACAATGACTGAGCAAGTAAAGCAACAAATCTGCATCAAATTTTGTGTTAAACTTGAACATTCCCCTTCAGAAACTATTCGAATGATTTAGAAGGCTTTGGGGGACAATGCAATGAGTGCAATGCAAATAAAAGTGTGGCACGAATGCTTCAAAGATGGTCAAGAATCTGTCGAAAGTGATCCACGTTCTGGAAGGCCTGCAACAAGCAGAACACCTGAGAATGCTGAACGTGCATGGGTTAGGTTAAGAGATGCTGGGAGAACTGTGTGAGGTGCCTACTTTGAAGGGGACTGATGCATCATCGTCCTATGCACAATGTTTCCTGTATCATGTATCTTCTTCAGTAAATGTCTCTATTTTTCACATTTCATGGCTGGATACTTTGCAGACAGACCTCTTATTTCCGATAAATTCCTCTTTTGCTTAAGTTAGCCACAGTCACTTTGTGCTGCTTACCATCAAAAATCTTATATTTTAAGAGAGACTTTAGGGAGACTTATATTTTAAAAAAATTAATTTTTCTGACTCTCGTTCTATCACAGCATTTTGTTTGTATCTTAGTACCACAGACTTAGCACTATCTGCCTTGAATTATAGTAACTTGTGTATATTGCCCCAACCATCCTTTGCACAAACCCTAGAAAAATAATTGCCATTCTCCAAGGTTTTCTTCAGCTGGAAGGCCTTTCTACCCTTATGAGTCTATAAAACTCTTACTTTGGCACATATCAAATGCTAAAATACACATTCTGACTACTGAAAGGTCTTCTGAAGCTCTACTCTGGTGCCACTTCCTCCAGGGAGTCAGCTTCCCCTCCTCCCCCAAATTTTCATATGCTACCCTGTGCTCCCATAACATTCTAGGCACACTGATGCCACAAGGTATTAAACTGCCTGTGTATTTAGCTTATTTTTTTCTACTCCCATTTAACTTATAAATTTATAACAGCAGGGACCACGTCTCATTCACCTTTGTATGTCCAGTCACTAGCAGAAATCAGATCACAGCCAGTACTCAACACATATTTATTGAATCAGTGAATCATCTGCCTATGTTCACAGTATCCAAGAGTTTCTACTACATAAAGGGGACTCAATAAATATATTAGCTTGATATGTATATATATACACACACATATAAATTAAAGATACATTTAAAAATAACTAGCTATAAATGTATACTTAGTACTATAGAACTTAGCTCAAAGATAAGTCTTTTTTAAGGTCTCCTTGGAACTACTCAGGAAACCAAGGTAAAGGCTGCTGGGGGAAAAAAAAAACCTAAAACACGTTAACTATAAGCTCCAATCCCAGAAGGGCTTTGTACTTGATGTTAGAAGTAACAACCTCACAGGGATTTTTGTCTCTTGAGCACAAACTCACATTTTAGAGAAAGGCGCTCTATCCTCCTCCTCAACCCCAGCAGGCAGCCCTGAGCCCACGGGCTGTGCCCTAAACGGAACCTTCGCTCAGGCTTCCTTCACAGGTCTGGGCGCTGGAGCAGAGGCAGGAGATCTCTCCACTCACTTACCACTGAAAAAAAAACACAGGAATATTCCCAGTCCTACCCAGCACACAGAGTCACAGTGAGTATGCAGGGAGAGTATCCATAATAAAAGGACTTTATCTGCAAAGAGAAAGTAATTCTTAAATTTGGATTTCAACATAAAATCCAAAGGCCACTTAAATATCTTGACTCAAACTGTACATATTAACATTACAATTCATGTTTTATGATGATATAATTGGTGTTTAACTTACCTAAAATGAAAAGACTACAAGTACTTGGACTCCACAGATTCTTTTCCTCGGATAATTTTTAATAAATATTACTGAAATTTAAATTATCTTTAATTGTAACCTGTTTGTTCACAACTGTCTAGAAGTATCTCTGGACCGTAAAAGTATTCTTTTGGGTGTCTCTGGCACACACTGTGTTCCCACTGAGGGAACAAGTATTACTAATATATAAGCTCCATTGCTTGAATGTGCATGCAGACAGTAAGCACTTAATATTTTTTTGAACAAAGGAAAACAAACAGGGTGGAAAGCTTTAAAATAAACCCCAGACAGAAAACGACAATATGCCTGCATAATTATGCTCCTCAAAGCTCCCTCTCTCGCCTCCACTAAGAGAGGAGCAGTTCAGACATTTCCTGTCTCCCACCAAATTCCTCCAGCTTTCCGGATCCTGTTAGAGTGTGTTGTTGCAGCCGGGTGACACTGAGATGTCTGTCAGGCAGCAGCATCGCACAAGGCCTGGGACTCTCTCACGAGGCAAGTACACGGCTTCTAATCACACTCAACCCAGCTCGTAAGTCAATATGGGCTCACGAATGAACTACATAATTTAAAGCAACCAATATTCCCCAAGAAACTAAATATCCCTTTAGTAATAAAAGGATCCCTTTAACTAATAACAATAGGAGCTACCTTTACTGAAAGTCTGTCAGTGTAGGGATGTTATAAAAATTATATTAGTTAATTATCACCACCCTATTCCCATTTTGTTGATAGAGATACTGAGGGTCACAGAGGTTAAGTAATGCCCAGAGTCACAAAACTAGATGGCAGCACAGCCCCTCTCAGCAAAGCTCTTTTTACTACACCATTCTGCCCTCCAAAGACCCCTCAATAATGCAAACTAATTCCAAGTCCTTTTTCCCCTACCTAATTTCTTACACTAAAATTAGGGGAGTTTTAATAAAATGCTCTTGCTTGTAGATAAAGGGGAAACATACTGGGAAAGTTTCCTTCCCCACATGGATGCAACAGAGAAGGATCCAGAACTATTTTATTTGTGTAATTTTTTACAAAAGCTTAGGGGAATAGCAGCATACTCCTTGCCAATCACCAGAACACCAAGACAACTGATGAAACCACTCTTCTCCCTCTTTTCCATCTGGCCACATATTATTACCATGACGGCGTTTCCACTTTAACAATGAACCCAAACCTGCAGTGTGTCAGAACCACTCATGGAGTTTGTTAAGAGTGTCACTTCATGTCCCCATGTCAGACCTACAACAATGGCCTCACCACTAGTATAGACCAGAAATGAAGTTTTTTGACCATCCTTCACAGACAATTTGAATGCAGTCAAGTTTGGGAAGTCTGTACTTCTATGCCATATAAACTCTTACACAACAAACACATGCACTCCTGAAAAGTTGTGGTAAACTGAAACTTTGTAAATCAATCACATTTTAAGTACAAAATGTGCTGGATTTAATAAATCTGAATAATGATGAATAAGTAAAGGAGACTTAGCTCTTTCTAAAACTAAACAACCAACCAAACAACCTGCATTAACTCTTTTAGTAAAGTGAAGAATTCTTCATGTAATTTGTCACTTTTTAATAAATTCAGATTTGAAGTCAATTATTTTAGTGCCCTGTGTTTATAACTGCTAACCTGAATGACCAGGTATGGGAATATGGCTATTTTAGTTACATCTATAATACCATTACGAAGATATAGTAGCAAGATGATAATACCAAAAAAAAAATCTAATTCAGTAACATGACAAGATAAAGCCTGTTAAAATGCCTAGCATACTATATATATAAATGCTTTATAAATCTGAAACTCAAAAATCCTCGGCTAAGAATGCGGGATAATCCTTAGAGAGTTATAAGGATTTAAGTGAGTTAATGTGAACTACACTTTAGTTTGTTATATGGCCAACTACAGCCAAGGCGTCTATGCAAGACAAGTAACTATCTAATTACAGGGAAGGAAGACATAGAAAGTAGTATTACTGAGTATGACATGATATAAACATCTCGGGTAATCCTCACATCCCTGAGAATTAGGTTTCATTATCTCCTTTGTACCTAAACAAAAACAGGAATGGCATGCCCTGGGTCACACAGCTCATGGCCATAAGGCTGACACACAAACTCAATTTTGACTGCTCTAAAGCATTCCAAGGGATTTAAATGATATTTCAAAACATGTAGGTACTTGCAATAGTATTTAGGTTATTTATAACTCCTATGAGTTACAAAGGATCGTGGATCTGTGAATTTGATTAGCAGAAAAAAGCAGCATTATTCACTGATTCATTTGTCCATTCATTCCACAAAGACATATGACACTGAGTACCTGCCAGGGTAACACAGTGCTAGGTATGAGACCCAGATCCGACAATCTATTGGGAGAGGCAGACATATAAAGCAGATAATTGCCAAACAGTGCAGAAATGCAGTGACACAGGCAAGCTCAAGGCAGTATGGGTGGTGAGCCGGGGTACCTGTGTCCACGTTTATTTCAAAGCACACACACAGGATCTAGAACTGTGCTAAGGGGCTACACTTACCACTTTCTCTTCTTTGGCCTTCCTGTTTGGGATCATGGGTACCTCTTTAAAAGAATCTGTCAAAAGCTTCGGAGCCGCTCCCTAGGTGCAAAAATTCCATGTGCAATTTCATGAAGTTCACTACAAATCTCAGTCTAATTTATCGTCAGCCATGATGCTGATGAAGGAGAATAGCAGAAAACATGCTGCAAAATAAAATTTTCTGGAGGCACATCAACTACAGGTAAATAGCAGTAACCAAACACTGCTGAGAATTTTATATGTGAAGAGCGATTCACCTGAACTCATTTAATTTTCTTAACAACTCAGTGAGGATCATCCCCATTTTTCAGATGAAGAAACTAAGGCATTGAGAATAACTCGACTAAAGTCACACAATTAGTAAGGGCCAAAACTAGGACGTAAGCCCAGCCTCGCTGGCTCCAGAGTCTATGGCTTTTACCACTGTACCAACAGCACTCAGACTTTTTAGTTTCAAACCCTTTTACACTTAAAAATTATTGAGGACCCAATGAGCTTCTGTTTATGTAGGCTATATCTATTAATATTTGATATGTTGGAAATTAAAACTGAGAAACATTAAAGTATAATATATGTTAATTTATTTAAAAATAACAATAAACCCATTATGTTATGTAAAATATTTTTATTAAAAATAACCCATTTCTAAAACACAAAAAGCAGTGAGAAGACTGGTATTGTTCTTTAATTTTGCAAATTTTTTTAAATGTCTGGCTTAATAAAAGACAGCCAGATTCTCTTATCTGCTTCTGCTTTCTATCTGTTGCTGTATGATTTTTGGTTGAAGTAGATGAAGAAAATCTGGTCTCATACAAATATGTACATGGCAAACAGAAGAGTGTTTTAATAGCCTTTTCAGATAATTGTGACTATTCTACTTTGAAACTACACCAAAACTCAACAAGTGACAATTGCTTAAAGGTAACTGCAATGTGAAGTATGAAACCGTATCAGTGGTCTTTTCCTACATACTCCTGTATACTCTATTTTATTAAATGTATTGGATCATCTTTCACTTTGAACAGAGCTTTTTTTTTTTCACATGCAAGATTTTGTAACATCATACATTGGTCATTCGGAAAATAATGGTTCATTTAATTATGCAGATCTTCCATACATTGAAATACGTCAAGTATGTATCAACAAAATCACCATATACCATTGTTAATATACCATAGATCTCGATCATCAGAAAAATCTTTTATGTATTGAAAAGCTGTCAAGTTCACAAGCTCACAGTGGCAACAAGTTTTCCAAAATTCCAAAATTCAATTTTCACTTGAAAGCTTGAGTTTTACCAAACTCAGCAATTAGTTGTTTTTCTTGAAGTGATAGGTTCCCTTCATTCGTTTTTGAGAAAACATCTACCAAATACCCAAGTCAGAATAACCAGTTTGTCAGTTGTTCTTTTAAGTAAATATGGCTTTCCATGAAAAAAGCAGCCGGTTTAATATTTATCTCATAACTCAATCACATAAGGGATTTTCACCGCTTCACAGTAGTAGCACTTTATGTATCTTCATATTTCTTCGCACAGGATATTAAAAAGACACACTCAAGGTTTGAGATTTAATATAATTAATCATTTATACTGCTTCAACTAGAACATTCTTAAGTGAAAAGGGCTTTTTTTTTGAAATTGTGAATGTGTGAGTAATTGACTACTAGCAGTCTGGTGCCACTGTCTTGATTCATGCTAAGGCACCCACAGTTTTACCCGTGGTTGCTTTTGCACCATCAGTGCAAATGTCAGAAAGGTGAGCGTATGTCTTAGTATTATTGTGAAGATAGTTTTTAGGTCTCAAAGACCCGCACAAGGTTCCACAGACAGCACTTTGAGAAACACTGTTGTACATTACACAGCCTCTTCCATGGGGGAAAGTCCAAAAACGTGAAACTTAAGAACTTTAAAATGAAAATGCTGAAAACCAGTCATAACTGAGAACGAGTTATCTCCCTGTGCAGGCAAAGGAAGATGCCTACAGCCCCTAGAAGTCAGTGAAACCTGAAGAAGACATTCAGAGGTCCTTTGATATAAAGCACTGCTTGAACTCTATTTGTCAGATGAATGGACACCTGCCGATTAAAGAAAATGTATCCCAGGAGAGACAGGCACTCACCCAGAAAACACCTGCACATGAATGCACCTTCTTGCCCTTGAGGAATTTTTATGAAAAGGAAGATAAATTAACAATGATAATTTCATCAGGAAAAGAAAAAAAGGCTCCATGAGATTACTGTTAGGAGGTAAGCAGAAAAGAAACTGTAATAACTCGCCCAGCAGGAAGGCAGGTGATCCTTGGACAAAGGGAAGGAAGGATGTTAAGACTTGATGACTGAAAAGGAAAGTGAATGATGCTGTCAATCCAAAAGACCAGAGTATTAGAAAGATTTAAAGAACAAAAAAGAGGAGGAAAAAATCCACTAAGTGGGAATAAAGGATATGCCATGCTTTTTGTTTTCATTTGGCAAATCTGCTTTTTAAACAATGTAAGAATCCTCTATCATTGATGACCTATGTGAACCTGAGCAAATGATTTAATTACTTGGTGCCCATTACCTTATTGGTAAATGAGGATAATAATAAGACCTCCTACATAGGGTTATTATGAAGATTAATTGAGACAAGTGAAAGGGCTATAGAAAGTGTTCAGCACATAGTAAGTGCTCAGTAAATTTTAGTTTCTTTTTATGAAAACAGGAAAGTGGAACAGGTATCACCACTGTAAAGTTCACTTTCAAGAGATGATGAAATCAGTATGCTTTTTAAAACAGCAGCAAGATGGTCAAGCAGATCAGAGACGAAGGCTTTTAGAGTTTCTTCTAGGTCAGATTATTTGGCTGACAATCTAGACTAAAATTACATTTTCAACTTTCCAAGAACTTGGGATGAAAGAAGACCTAAAATATACAATTATTCTGAAAATAAGCTTAATGTTGTGGTCCTATTATCAAAGAAAAAATAAAAGAATATGTGTATTATCCAAAGGCTCTTCAAAGCCCTCTTTTTTTTTTTGAGACAGAGTCTCACTCTTTTTGCCCGGGCTAGAGTGAGTGCCATGGCCTCAGCCTAGCTCACAGCAACCTCACACTCCTGGGCTCAAGCGATCCTTCTGCCTCAGCTTCCTGAGTAGCTGGGATTACAGGCATGTGCCGCCATGACCGGCTAATTTTTTCTATATATTTTTAGTTGTCCGATTAATTTCTTTCTATTTTTAGTAGAGACGGGGTCTCACTCTTGCTCAGGCTGGTCTCGAACTCTGGCTCAAACAATCTGCCCGCCTTGGCCTCCCAGAGTGCTAGGATTACAGGCGTGAGCCACCGTGCCCAGCAAATCCCTCTTATCTGGCCACTTTGGCATGTAAGTCTATGCTGGGTGCCCTCGAGAAGGTATCAGAAACCAGGGGCTAAGCTGAATACCCCTCAGCTGCCTAGGAGGCTTCGCCTTCAGAGAGTCACAATAGGGTAGTTACTGAGGACTGGTAGGGAGGGGGCAGATTTGCCTTCTGTAACTGAGAATTATAAATAAGAAGAAAAGACCTCTCCCTGGCACCTTTGTTCCATAACTTCTCTTTCATTTTATCTGTATAATAGGATGGAGGTCAAGGTGGAAACTTCAAATCTCTTCTTTGCATCCACCGTCTGTTCCTTTCCACTGACAACAGGTGAAAAACTGACTCTTTACCACCAAAAATGGGAGAAAGGCTACTCCTTCGGGATCATAACATACATGGCAATTTAAAGCCTATTTTCATCCCCAAAACAGTGGATCTTGCAATGGTCTAGCCGAGAAGAGGATAAATATAAAACAAAAAAGTCTGACCTCACTTCAAGGTGTATGATGTACCAGTTGACTAGGAGACCCATTGTAACATTTTCTCTACAATCCTGTGCAACAGATAACTGAATAATTCTTCCAAGCCGAGGTTTTCAAAATTGATTTACAATAATTCTTTTTGAAAAAGAGTCTGAATCAACGTGACCAGAACATAAGTAACATTTCTGGAGATTCTACTGTATTCTGTGGGTGCTGATCAAGTTATATGGGGCAAGTGCCCAGGACTCTCATAGAACAGTATCTTTAGGGAATAGAAAACGTCATCAACATAGGGCTTTCAAGTGTATCACCCATTACTACTTGCTCATAGAGCACATAAATGCATTTTTATCCTAATTCTATCATCATTTTGTACCTTCAGTTAGTTTACTTTGGAATCATAACCTTAATTAAGGATAGCAAAGCATCCTCTTGAAAGAAACTATGTTGCTTGTATACTATCAGGATATATTTGTTTTATCTGTATGCCTCTCCCCACAACCAATACAAACAATATATCACATTAATTGACATTTATAATGATGATGCGAACCATCAGGAAAAAGTTACGAAAGGCAGAAGGTGAGGGAGCGGGGAAGGGACCAATCTTGCAGAAAAACTACCACCAAACATATTTACCTTCCACTATATAGAAAATTTACATCTCCAGGACATTGCAGTTTCCAGGCAGTCCAAATAGCTGAGGATTTACCATGTGCTAAATTTTTAATATTTTCTCTTCTAATGATGATAACATGATGATGATGATGATGATTGTAGCAGTTTAATCCATGTCTGTAAATTCTTTGACAGGCTTATATTTTGAAAAGAGGGTCCACCTTTCTGAATTTAGGCAGGCTTCTAAGTCTGTTGCCTAACAGAGAGTGACAGAAGTGACTCTTATGTGACTTCCAAGATGAGATCATAAAAGCCAATGCAGCTGCTGCCCAGTTTGCTGAAATGCTCAATCTGGAGCCCTGAGCCACCATGGAGGATTCTTACTAGCCTGCTTCTGTGAGGAAGCCAAGCCCATGGAAAGATAACTTGTTGGCACTCCAGTCTGCAGATCCAGCTTTCAAGTCATCCCAGCCCAGGTGCCAGACATGTGAATCCAGTCCCAAATCACCCATGTACCCGGCCTTCTTCCCACAAGGCCCCTGGCATGATGGAGCAGAGACAGCCCATCTCCACTGTGCCCTGCTTGAAGTCCAGACCCACAGAAATCCGTAAGCATAAGAAGATGCTGCAATAGTAACTGCAAGAACAACAGCTAACACATAACTCTCCTAATGTGTCAGATACTGTTCTTGTATCTCACATATAATCCTTATAACAATCTTTTGAGGTAGGTGTTATTATTATCCCTATTTAACATATGAGGATACTCTACTTAACAGAGAGGTAAGTAATTTACCCAAGATGATAAAGATAGTGAGAGACACAGGTGGGACTGAATACAAGTTTCTAGCTCTTAAGTTTTAATCATGAAGCTCCACAGATAATCGCTGAAATCAGAAAATGGTATCTAAAGAGCAAATCACACCCAGCCCATTAGGCCCTCTCCCATCATCAGAAAGGACCACATATGTCACACTTAAAGAGAGTTATAGATGAGACACCCCATACTTCTATTAACTCCTTGGTTGTATTTATGCCCTCTGTATCCTCCAATCAATATTCCTCCCCAGCAGGAAACTCTTCCAGCTCTTCCATGCTTCTAGAAGTCATGACATCTGCAATTTAAGCCCATTTCCTCTTAATAACAAATATTATTTATCTTCAATGTGAAGATAAAATACTTAAAAGGCAGTTATAAATCATTTCTTTGGCCTTCTCTTCTCAGGGTAGAATAAACCGAGTTCATCTGCCTTCTGTTTTCTAACATCTTACTACAGTACGTTCCTTTTAGAATATAAGTTCCGTGGGAGCAAAGGACACACACCCTACACCTAGTCTAGTTCTTGGCACATGATAGATCGTCAAATATCAGATGGCTGAACTATCTTTTTTATTGTATCCGCATCAAATTCTCCCCCTCAGTATTGACTTGTATAGTCCAGGGTTATTCATTCAACAGATAATAATAGAGGAGTGAGTGCTTATCCAAATTTTCGCCTAGTTTATATTCTGTTCAAAATAAGAAATGTCATTTTCCTAATGTCCATCATGTACCTTCCTCTATAAGAGAAAGTGAAAATATTCAAAGTAAATTCAATTAGCATATTTGTGACTGCTGCCTAAACTACTAAATAGTAGAAAATCTGTTTATTTTATGAACAAACTTAATTATATATAACCTGTCTTGTGTTCCTAAACTAATAATGTAATCTTAATCACTCAATAACTGCCATTAAAATATAAATATTTGTATTTATTTCCATTTTTTCCTCCAAATTCCTGGAATTTATTTTGGAGAAAGTCTAAGGTAAGAAACTTCAGAATTTGGGAACATTCTATGTCTCAACACAGGGCTAAGATAATACATGTCTTGGAGTAGACCTTTTAGACTCTACATTCTTAATATTTTGATGAATGTTTTACAGGAGCAAATCTAAAAGTCAGTGAAGGTGAATTTATTCAACACTTTTCATGCCACCCACCACTCATTTTGGATCTGCCAGGCCAGTCAATGCCATGGGAAGATAAGCCTGACAGGGTTATATCCTTTAACAAACCTACTTGTTTAAACAAACCTGACACCCCCTTTTATCTTCAAGGTTTGTGTAAATGGTTTTGTGATGCTTTTTAAATTACTTTCCCAGGTATCTTAATTTAAGCTTATTGTGATTTCAGAAGGCATTTTCTTTGACTCTTCTAGATAAGGGACCATTAGACCATTTCTCTTTTCAGAAATGAGTTTGGCTTTACATGTGTTTTTCTGCAATGAATTTAATGCTGTGCATTAAGTACTGCATCTCCTAGTTTCCATAATTCTGAAAAAGCACAGTTCCTAGTCTCTTTGCCTGCCCTTCTATTTTTCAACCTTTTCCCACATCACCAGGATGAGCAATCAACCTAATTGCAGTGATATTTAGGGGCCAGTCCCTAATGGAACAGGGACTTGCCAGAGAATTTCACATTCTCTCCTTTCCCCATGTCCCCTGATTAGAGGAGTCTCACTCACAACTTGGTTCTCAGAGCCCTTCAAAATACTGGAAGGAAAAGGCATGCCTCACACCTGCTTTCAGGGGTCATGTTCCTGGGTCACACCACCCAGAGGAGCCCTCACAGTTGAGAAGCAGCAGCTGAACTGAGATGCTTCCTCCCCGGCATGTGGCCAAAGGGTGTGTGCAAAGCCCCACCTCACATAGTGGAAGCTAAGGAAGCCTGGAAGACAAGATAGCCATCATCCCTGTCTTGCTTGGTCTGTTCTGAGAAGGGTGGAGAAAAGGCAGGAGGAAGGAGGGAAAAAAGGAAAGACAGAATAGATCAGAAGAGGTGTGAGAGAACCGAAGTGGGAAGACCTGTTATGTGGGTGGCTCTCACAATAACCAGGAGACAGGTAATGAGCCTTTAAACTAGCTGGGTTGTAGAGACATGCAAAGGAAGGGAAAGTATGCAAGAAGTATTTTGGAGGTCAACTGCAAGGATCTGGCCACTGACTGGATGTGTAAGAAGGGCAAGGAGATGAACTTTACAGTTTACAGAATGCTTTCCAAGGAGACAACAGTTAGGATGATGCAGTGAAATGGTATCTGAGCAAGCCCAAACAAACACTGAAGAGAGAACAATGGCCAGCCCCTGCCTCTCGTCAACAAAGGCTGGTTCAACAGTGGAACAGGCCCAAGGTGGAGGAGTCCGGGCTGGCCTTTGATGATCCTCTCCAGAAGGACCTCTTAGTCCTAATTCCACTCAAGCGTTTCTATTTGCTTCTCTCAAGGACCAGATTGCTGAGAGAATCCCATGAACAGAACATCCCTAGAAACAGTAGACATCCCTTGATAATGGCCTGGTAAGCTCTGCCCCTGGCATAACCCAGATGCCATGCCGACCCACCTTCCAAATGAAATGAGCCTCCAAAAACAGAAGAGTTGATAGAGCAATCCCAATGAGTACACACCAGATCAGGCTTCCAAGGCAGAAGTGGTGCACATCATTCAAAATTGTGCTCCTGTCCCACCATCTGAAGCCAAGCGGTGTTGCCACCAGACAGAGCTAATCTCCCTGTAGAACAACACTGCACAACAAAAACTGCTGCAATGATGGAAATGGCATTAGGCAGTTGAATTGTGGCTTGTATGACTGAGAATCTGAATTTTCAGTTTTACTTAATTTTCATTAATTTAAATTGCTACCAGTGGCTAGTGATTACTATGAACAGTTTAGGTCCGGAACTTTAAAAACTAGATGGGGGCCAGACCACATCGGTCCTAAACTGCCAGAAAAAAATTTCATGGAATTATATTTCTCTACTGTGAGAAAGCCGAATCTCTTAACATCCCAGCATCTGCTCAAGCAGTTTTCCAGCACTGAGCTCTCCTTTGGTAATTACTGCAACTACGTACCAATATACCTCCAAAACGCCTCGGTTTGGAAGGACCCTAGCTCAACCATCCACCCATTGCAGGAAGCTTCTTCACAACATCCCTGCAGATGTCTATGCAATCGTTACCAAGTTCTCCCAGTGGCAATGAAACTTAGCATCAGAGCAGGCAGTCCACCTCAAGTCTCAAAGAGATATCAAGGGTGCACAAAATAATAATAATTAAAAAAAAACATTTTGCACCATGTCTTACCTTTTATGTAGCTCTTTCACACAAAGTATTGAAGTATCGTGTTTAAGCCCCACGATAACCTTAGAATATAAGTATTTTGTAAATCCATTTATTTTACAGAGGCTAAATGATTTCCCCAAGGCAATATGGCTTGGACATGGTAGCTATATACCCAAACCTGGCATGTCTTTCAAGCAGTGAGAAACAACTGAGAAAAAAGTCATGGTTGGGAAGGAGTGAAGCACAGAACAAGAGTGATTAGAGAAGAGAATATAATTATAGACATCAACTAATAACCTTAGAAATTAATCTATTTCAAACTCAACCATTTGAAGATGAACAGACTGTTCCAAAGGGTAAGCATCTCAGGTTAGGTCCAATTTAAAGATGACTATGCTCTAAAATTGTGATTCTCAAAGTGTGATCTGAGGACCAACAGCATTGGCACCACTTGTAACTTGTTAAAAATGCTAAGTCCTAGGCCCCATCCAAGACCTACTGAAACAGAGACTCTAGGGGTGGGGCCCAGCAATCTGTGTTTTTAACAATTCCTCCAGATGGTTTGGGTGCTCACCCACACTGGAGAGCCACTGCCCTAAGACTGTACATCTAAGGGCCAATCAGCTTCCTCTGGGAAACAAATGACATGGCCATCAAGGAAAAGGAAACAGAGCTGCCAGTTATAAAATCTGGGACACAGCCTGGTGACATCAGCTCTGACTTACTGTACCTAGGGTAAGGAGCACCATAAACTCTGAGCTAGCTTCACCATAGCCAACTCACTTCCCCCACCTCCTGTGCTCAGGGGCAGAGGCAATCATTCTTTACTCAGAAAATCTTGGTTTTATAGATGGGAAAAAGGAATATTTTATAGCCAGTACTGGATTGTGAATAGAGCACCCTCGCTTCTAACCTCATTCAATAAGTGATATTTGGTACATGATACAGTGCTCCCAACTGAAAAGGTAGGCTTCTGTGAGGGAGGACGGGGATTCCAGGTTCTCAGAGAAAAGAGATACTGGAGAATACACACAACACTATAAAATGATTTACCGCTCTGCTGTGTGAGTAACAACACTGGCAGCAGGCATTCTCTGAATGCTTTCAGTGTGCCCAGCACCCTACGTACTACTTCATTTTACCCTCGTGCAGCTCCATGCAGCAAGAACCACCATTGTCCTCATTGCAGCCTAGGCTTCAGCATGAAAACTCCCTGAGGTCACACAGCAAGGAGGCAGAGGAAGCACACCACATCTATCTGTTGTTGTTAAACAATCCAAAACACTACCTTCTTTTTCATTTTAATGTCTATTCTAAAGCTTAATCTATTCAACTTCATTCACACTCTTTGTTACTGATTTTGAGCACTGTCTTCTCATCTTCTTTAAAGCTATTGCGCCACATGCTATTCAAAAAGTCTTCAACCACTCAGTTTACCCCAAGTCCTTCAGCAGGTGCTAAAGAATCAGAGTAGCCTACACTGAAGAATTCATGGCAATAAAGATATCCAAAAATGGGATCAAAGGCAGGGACCAATTTTATTCCCACCACGCCTAGACAGCATGCCCAGAGAAGCCCTCCCTGACCACCTAGACCAAAGCAAGGCCTCTCTGCTCAGAGCTCCTACAGCATCACACATGTCTCTCTCTTAGTACTCAATACATGGTAATGTCCACATGCCACCCCACTAATCTGTGAGCACTTGAAAGTGGGCACTATGCCTGATGAACAGTTCATCTTACACTTCCATACAGATTCTTAAGAGGAATGAAAGTGAACTGGAGTTGAAAAATAAAATTCAAAACTATAGAAGAAAACATAGGAGAAAATCTTTGGGACATAGGCCTAGGCAAAATGTTCTTAGATATGACACCAAAAGCATAATCCACAAAGGAAAAAAAAAAATCAATAAATTGGACTTTATCAAAATTAAAAACTTTTATTTTGCAAAAGATCCTGGTAAAAAGATAAAAAGACAAGCTATATACTGAGAAAAATATATACACAAGTCAGATATCTGACAAAGCTCTTGTATCCAGACTATATAAATAACTCTCAAAAGTCAACCGTAAAATAAATAATCCAGTTAGAAAATGGGCAAAACACACGAATAGACATTTCATCAAAGAGGATATATGGATAGCAAATAAGCACATAAAAATCTGTTCAACATCATTAGCTATTAGGGTAATGCAAATTAAAACCACAATAAGATTAGAACACTCATTAGGACAACTAAAATAAAAAATAATGACAACGCCAAATGCTGGTGAGGATGTAGAAAAACTGATCTTTCATACGTTGCTGGTAGGAATGTAAAATGGTGTAGCCACTCTAAAAAATAGTTTGGCAATTTCTTAAAAAACTAAACCTACCCTTACCATACAATCCAGCAATCAATCTTGGGCATTTATCTCAGAGAAATGAAAATTTACATTCACACAAAAACCTGTATACAAATGTTCATAGCAATTTTATGTGTAATAGTCAAAAACTAAAAAAACCCAGATGTTCTCGAACAGTTGAATGGTTAAACAAACCATGGTACATCCATACCATATATTACTACTCAGCAAAAAAAGGAACAAACTATTGATATGAGCAAACATTTGGATGAATCTCAAGGGCATAAGGATGAGTGAAAAGCCAATCTCAAGAAGTCACATACTGCATGATTTTATTTATGTAACATTCTCAGAATGACAAAATTATAGAGACGGTCAATAGAGTAGTGGTTACTATTGTTTAGGAACAAGGTAGAAGTTGGGGAAAAGAGGATAGGTGCAACTATACAGGGGTGGCACAAGAGAGAGCCTTGAAATGATGGAATAGTTCTGTATCTTGATTATGGTGGAGGTAACATGAATCTACATGTGAAAAAACTGCATAGAAGTATACAAGCAAAAATAGAAACATGTGCATGCAAAACTGGTGAAACGTGAACATGTTCTGTGGACTATAACAACGTCAGTTTTGTGGTTCTGTTATTGTACTATGGTTAAGTAAGATGTTACCAACAGGGGAAACTGGGTGAAGGGTACACAGGACCTCTCTACTATTTTTGCAACTTCCTATGAAGCTATGATCATTTCAAAATAAAAAGTTAAAAAAAAAAAAACCAAAAAACAAAAAAGAAGTATATAGCTGCAATATTGGCCATTAAGATCCCAAACACAGATTTAAACACATACTATAGGATCATGACTTTGTTTCTAAAAAGTTAAAGCCAGTTCTCCAGAGTCTTAACAGGGATGCATTTCCAACACCTTAGAGCTACTCTCCTAACCCTCCTAAAAGGAAAAAAATGTCTGATGTGTGAGCTCCTTTGGGAATCAGGAGTTCTGTTCCCAAGTGTCCAAAATGAATATACTCCAAGATTTCACAAGGCCTGGCCATGAGGGTGGAGCCAAGGGCCTTACAAGTTAGAGAAGAACTCGGCCTGGTGCCAATACATAAGCCCAGGAGCAGGAGTGGCTTTCTTCCAGCAAAAGTTGAGTACTGACCTACTCACAATGGCCAAGATTTACATTGTGCCTCTCCTTCAAGGCAAAACAAAGTCAAACCAACAAAATCAAATCAAAAAAAAAAAAAAAAAACACATCACTAGGCAAACAAAAATAACCACCAAAAAGAAAAAAAAAAAATCTCAACAACCTCAGACTATTTTCAACAAACCTTGTAATCAAGTATGTCCTTTTACTTGACCTCCACGCTACCCCTTGCTTTTTAAGGATTTTATTACCTACTGAATTCTGAGTCATAAGAGCCTACCAATATTAATGAAAAAATAGGAAAAACAATTATTCAAAACACTGCAGAATTTCCTGACCTGAGCTGCTTTCATATGCATTTAAAATGAAGATAGCCACCTAAAAAAAAAAAAGTTCCTTTGGGGGAATTTGCGTATCAGAAATATTAACAAGTCTAACAAACTTACTTCTTTTTGATTTATTGCCCCCAAAATCTAATTTTTACAATTTTCACTAGCAATTCCCTTGTTTCATGTCATTAATTATTTTTTTAAAAGTCTTACATTATATAGTGTTTTATAATTTTCAAAGCATTTTCACAAATTACTAAGAAGAAATGAAGCACTGTTCCTAGAGGCTGTACTTTTCAACAGAACTCTCACCAGCCAGACTACGATCTCATTTAAATTAGTTCAGCCATCTTTCCCCTATGTCCTGGGTCCCCACTTCTCCACAAGGGCAGATATCAAAACAAGCAGAGCTCTACCCACAGAAGCCTCCAGACTATCTGGCCAAGGGCAGACACTCTCAAGTCCAATCAGTAGAGTGCCTTCCTATAAAATCACTCACATTCTGCATTCATGTGCTTTTCTTAATGACAGCACTTTAAAATCTCATTTAAACTGAAAGTCCTCCATTAGCTTCCATGAAAAGATGTATGTTTAAATGCTTTGATCTCCACATGCCCTTCAGTACATTAGTATTCTTCATCCTCCACCAACTGCAAAGAACCTAAAAGAGGAAGATTCCTGTGCATTTTAAAAAGAAGGGGGAGGTTTACAAAGGTTTCCCTATTTACCTTGAAAAATGCATCACACAAAAGCAAAAGTGTACCATCCAGGAAGTCAATATCCTCCTCACTCCACCGCCCCTCCCCACCCCTACCTACCATCATCAGAACGAGTAGAGGCTGTCTAAAGCCTGTGGTCAAATCAGTGCTATCCTTCATTCTGTTCAAATCAGTGCTTTCCGACCCCTTACTCCCACCTCAAAACAGTTCAAAATGTATTTCAGTATTGTGCCCACATTATTCTCATAAATAGCGTTCGTAGTAGATACAATATAATGCTTGGAGCACCTTGGTAGGAAGTAAATTTCACGTTGCTCTAGACTCCCAAGAATCTGCAATCTAGAGGGATCCTTAATCGTCAACCTGGGCCTGACTTCCCAGCTGCCCGGGGCCAGGAGTGGTAGGCAGCCAGGGGAAACCTTACCCAGTTTGGCAGTGACCCACAGGCCAGTTTTGGAAGCAGGGAGGCATGATTGTTTAACGTTTCAAGTCCTGACTTTTTGCTTCTCGAAAAGGGAGGAATTTTTCTGGAATTGTAGCTATTAATATCCCTCTATTTCGGTTCTGTTCGCTTATAGTGAGCAAGCTAACACGTTATCGCTTTGGGTAGCCAAAAGCATCTTCGAGGTATCAACAGTGGCTCTGGTGACCAGCTACTCCCACTACTACCAGTGACTTTTATAAGCAGTTCAACAGTCTCGATTCTCCTAACATGTCTCAGAAGAAGAAAATGGGCAACCAGGACTGCACAGAGCAAAGGAACTAAGAGACCAAGGGGATAAAATGCTGGGTCCTAAAGGCAAAGCTGCACGATCAGGGCCCTGGAAGCACCAGTCCAAGTGATCCACGAACCAGACGGGCTAAAAAGCGTTTGCCACTTGGAGACAGGAAACCAACACCTAAGCCAAGATGGCAAAAACCTTCGAACAAAAATGGAAAAGGAAAGTCTTCCCAGTCACCAATTAAGATGCAAAAAGAGTAGGGCGAAGAGAGGCGTTGACGCTGCGCACAAGGAACCGGGATTCTCAGTCTGGGGTTCTGAGGAGGGAAACTTGGAAACGTCGCCGAGAGCTTGCTTGGTCCAGGTGGCAGAGGCCCTCGAGGTGCGCGCCAGGGCTCGTCTGTTCTGCCGCCTTGTCCTCCAGCCCGGCTGCCCATGGGGCACGGTCGGCCCCTGCCACGGCGCAGTGCCCCGGCTCCGATCGGCTGTCATCGGCCGACGTGCCAATCTCCCTCCTGCCACAAATGTCACATTCCAAGAAAAACGAGTTCCACTTGGAAAGTTTAAATTTTTTTCCCCTGAAACCAGATTCTTTTAAAGGCAGCACTAACAGGCAAGGAGAGCTGGATCTAACTCCCCGGTTTGTCAAAGAAACTTGTCTGGGGAGAACAAAGAAGGAGCAGCAGCTAACGCAATCTGAGGCTCGAGGTCCGGGGCGCGACCCCTTCGCTGCCCCCGCCCGCCAGAGTCGAGTCTGGCCCGCGCACAGGAAGGGTCAGCCCCGAGCCCGTCCGGCGGGTCAGTGTGCGCGCCTTTGTCTTGCGCCGAGGGAAGCGGCCACCGGACACCCCCTTCCGCCCTCTCCCTCGCTCGGAGACCGTGCGCGGGCGCGTCTCGGAGAGTCCAGCCATATGGCAGCGCTCTCGGGAAAGGCCTGCCCCCGCGTCGGGGCGCTCTGGCACCCCGGGACCCGCACCGCGGGAACACAACTTCCCAGTCTCCAGTGGGGCGCGGGGCGGCGCGGCGCTGAGGCCCAGCCCGCAGGCACCAGAGGGTGACACGGGAACCCTCTTTGAAAAAAAAAAAAATAAAACAATCCAGGATGTCAGCCCCGGGCCCCCAGGTGGTGCCCCCTGCCCGGAGCAGTAGGAGGCGGGGGAGCGCCGGACAGCCGGGTCCTTGCATGGGAGACTCGCAGGCGCCCTCCCTGCTCCCCGACCGGGGGCTGGTTACCTTTCACCGCAGGCTCACAAGTTCCCCGGCGCAACTTTGCCCTCCACATGAGGCGACCATGGCTAGTTCAGTCCCGCGGCTGGGGAAGGCGGCCGCCGGGCAGCACGCTGCGCATGGCGTGGGGCAGCGCTGGGAAGCGGCGCCCGACGATCAGCCCCATTTACACAGGAAGGAGAGAAATGCCAGGACTTCGCCTCCAGCTCCAAACCCGACAGCCGCTGCTGGGTCCTAGAGCGTCCCGCGCGCTCCCGCCGCCGCCCGCGCTCCCCGCTCCCCGGCCCGGAGGGTCGCCCGGGCTCGTCACTGTAACCCTACACTCCACCCCCGCCCCGGCGCCCGGCCGCTGGGCCCTAGAGCCCGTCCACAGCGCCCGCCGCCCCTCCCCGGGCCGCCAGCTGCCAGGCTGAAACTGCCCGAGCTCGAGCTGACGTGTCTTCCCGAGACTTAGGAGGGCGACGGCCTCCCTTGTTTGTCCCTTGCCGCGTTGTAATTAATTTCAGACTCACCAGTTTTCCTTCCTTCGACTTTGTCTTCCTTCCCACCATGCCAATCACGGCCGAAATCTGTTTCCGTATCTGCCTCAAAGTCCAGGTTAGGTTCTGCTTAGGACGGGTTTTTTTCTTAAGTGGAATTTCCAAGTGGAAAGTGGCCACACTTTTCTCAGCATTCCGCAGGCCCCATGCTTCCATCAAGCACTGGGATTGGGCGACAAGCTGCTACTCTGTGCTCCGTTAACAAGCAGAAGGGCCAAAACAGACCTTACAGCCTTAGATATTAAATATGTTCGCAGGATCTTACTTCCTCTGGCTACAAACCCCTATGCCGTTATCCGCCTGAATAGGGGCAAAGAAAGTAAGTGGGAAAATGTTGCTGATTCTGCCCCACCTCTTAAATCAGGCCGTGCTAAGTAACATTCCTCATCCCCCCACCCCATACTGGGTTATAGTCACCGCCCTCTGGAGCCCTGATCTGGAATGCCAGAACCTGACCCATAAGCACCTCTGCCTGGCTTTCTGGTGGGCTCTGCCGCTCAGAGGAGAGGAGGTCGCTGCCCACGATGTTAGTAAGACAGTCAGCTCTAACCAAGCCTCTCCTCTCTCTTTACCTTCTCACTAGGCAAGGTCTTCAAGCACTCCTCCCTGGACTGTGGCAATTCCCTAACTAGTGTGCCAGCAGTTTTACCCCTCTAGTCGATTCTGTCCTGATTCCTGTATTCTGATTCCTTGATGGGCCTCTGGTCTCAAGATAAAGCCCAAATGCAGTCATTTAACAATTACTTATAAAATACCTACTCCATTTAAAGTCACCTATGCTAGTACTTAATAGTATACAAAAGAAACTTAGAGCAGCTAAGCAGCCCTTCATGGATTTGTTATCTATCTAAGAAAATAAGATACATGAACAGAAAACAGGAGAGCAACAATGCAGGAGATCTAAGCATGGAGATGCCTGGAAAAGGTAGAGAGAAGGACTAACTTTAGGCAGGAGAAAGAGCCTGGAAGGGTGGTGGGGTTAAGACACAGCGGGAAGAGGAAAAGGCAGCACTGACCACACAGTGGTAGAAGCCAAGAGGGAGCAGACAAGGTCTGGGTGCTTGGGAAGAAGGTATAAACAGAGGGAAGGGTTTTTACTAGAAAGGAGGAGAAGACAAGGGAAGGCAGACTAATGACATGACAAAAATGTAAAGAATTAAAGAAATTATCAACCAAACTTTTCACTTGGCAGATGAGGAAGCTCAGGCTGAGCTGTTGAATGACTTGTTTAATGTTACAGAACAAGTTTAGTAGCAAAGCCAGGGGACGAACCAACTTCTACCTCCGTGTGCTTTCTATTACATGTTGTAAGCTCCGAATTGCAAATTAGGAGTTGAGATGGTGATTCACTGATTCACCTAGCAATTGTATGAATTTAGCATAGAGTGAGGAAAAAGTAATGGACAGAAAAAGGAAACTTAAATTTACTAATTGCCCCTCTACTTAGATACCAACCTATATCCTAAGGAGGAAGCAGAATTTACCAGTAACAAGCTCTAGAACAAAACAGGCATGGTCTGAGTCACAGCTCAGCCTCTCACTATCTGTGTGACATTGGCCAAGTCACCTAATTCCTCTAAACCTCTGTATTCTCCTTTGCAAGATGATGAAAATAGCACCAAGCCTCACAGGATGGTTGTAAGGACTGAATAAAGTAACAAATGTAAAATGCTTAGCACAATGCATGTAAGTACTCAACATATATTTGCTACCATTATTTCAAGAGAAGATCTGGGATAGTTGCAGAAAGCAATGACATGTGAGGTTGCAATAAAGAAGGTGGAAAGAGAGAGATACCATGTCTTTGAAAATACCAAATACCATGAATAAAAATATTCAATCTTTGAAGCAAGATTTTACTTTTCATTGACTGGTTGACTATCCTGGGGAAAAGAACAAAGCAATCAAGTTAGCCCAGATTTTGAGCCTGGGATGTAGGAAGAATGTGGCATTCTTAGAAGAGCAGGTCATTGAAACAACAATAGATGAAGCAGAGTTGAGAGGAGGAACTGATTCGAGAAAGATGTTGAGTGACTTACTGTCCTTTTAAGAAAGTGGAAATAAGGACCAAGGGCCTGGGTGAGAAGTCAAGGACACAGTTGTAGAGAAAGAGATGAAGCCATGAAGATCAATTCACTTGGAGAATGCCAAGTGAATGAAACATAGGGAAAGTCCCTGAAACATAAGGAAAGAAGGAGGAAGAAGAAGAGGAAGTGGCTAGATAATCTAACTGGAAGAGCTGGGAAAGTTTAAAGGCATGGAAGCCAGTGGAAGTTTTAAATGCTACAGATTCTTAGACTTCCAATGAAGTGCTATGCACAGCTTGTAGGCTCAAGAATCTTCTCATTCAGTTAGGTGGGGCTACCCTAGACTCCTCAGATGGATACCAAGTAATCAAATACATGGCGACACAGGCAGAGAGAACTGCTGAAGGCCAATTTTTCTCCTCCTGGGCCTTAATTTCCTCATCTGTGAATAATCTCTACATCAAATACATAAAATGAATAATATTCTACATCAAATATATCTGATTCTATTGCTTAGAAACTAAAGCCTGAAAAGAAGACTTCAAATTTAACTAGCAAGAGGTCATTAGTAACATTTTACAGCATATTTGGCCGGAGAAATGATGTCTGGTTTGAACCAAATAGAGACAAGGTATGTTTACAATAAAAAATGAACACAGCCTCACTAGCAGCAAGGTAGTGAACCAGCTCATATCTGTGTTGTTTTGGATCTATGCACTCACTCTAAAGGGCAGCATCCTTTTCTAAAGTGACCCAAGTTGTCATTTACTCACTCCTAGGAAAGTTAAGAAGATGATGTGCCAATTTTAGGGCTCTTTGGGGCAGCTGTCAGTCTTTAACTCCAAATAGGATAGGTACCAGGATGTTCCAGTAGTACCAGGATGTTCCCAACAAGCATAAAGGCAGGAAGAAGAATGGGGGAACAGGGGCACCCAGACAGAGGAGAATGAGCAGGGCCTTTAGAGGAAGACCTGAGTTCTTGCCCAAGTCCCATCTATTTCCAGACATGGAGAGTAACCGAACATGAGTCTCAGCTTCCTCCTCTGTAAAACTGGAATAACACTTACCTCACAGGCTTACTGAGAGAATTAAAGGATTAAATGAGATAATATATGCCAAGTGCTGGGCACACCTAGGAATTCAGTAAAAGTTAGAAATCCTTCCCTTCTCCAATAACTTGAAATAATAAGGAATTTAAATTCCCTACTAAAATGCAAATCCCCTTCCCCTCCCACTCTTCTGAACACCCTCCGAGACACACATCAACTAATACTGTGACTGGATGGGCCCTAAGAATGGGCCTGAGCTTGCTAGAAGGGAGAAGGCAAATGACAAAAGGAAAAGGGATAGATGAGACCACAGAAGGGACAGCTACTACATAGCCTCACCTGGCACAGGTCGCTACAATTGGTCATTTTCAATGAATGATTATTGAATGAACAAACCAATAATTGAATGTACCCAGGCTGCCTTGATCTAAATGCTTGTGTTGCTTCTAGAACAAGCAAGGATATTTTTTAAAGTCCAAGTTCAAGCACTTTGGTAAGTATGATTTATGAACCAAAGTATGTAAAAATTTTAACTCCTCATGGTTCACCTCCAAATTTCAACATGTCTAAAGGTAGAGTCCTGGAATCCAGTCAAAATGATTTCTAGCACACTGAAGTTTCCGACTGGCTCCCTGGGATACCAGTGCTCTTGTAAATTTCTTTCAGAAACATTGCCTACATCAGAGCCTAATACGCTAAAAGTAAAGGATGATAGTTGACATATTAGAGGTTAAAAACAAAGCGTTATGCGAGCATATAAGAGTGATTGATCTTACACAGGGGGGAAAAGGGCAGGTTCCAAGAAATCCACATGCTGAGAGAAGGAAGATCTTTCTGTCAAAGGCGTACACTTTCTATCACGGCGTACACTGCCATGCTTCTCAACACTTTTTCTTTTAACCCCTTCTTTTTTATAAACATAAAATGATCATTCAACCCCAAATTTGGTACACTCCTATATTATCACCAGGCAAGAAGATTCTTTTCCCAGCTTTTTTTCAGCCCTTTTTTTTCTTTTTACAAAGACAATACAGTTGATCCTTGACAAGACGGATGTGAACTACACGGGTCCACTTCTACACAGGTTTTCTTCTGCCTCTGCCAATCCTGAGGCGGCAAGACTAATCCCTTCTCTTCCTCCTCCTCCTCAGCCTACTTAAGGTGAAGATGAGAAGGATGAAGACCTTTATGGTGATCCACTTCCACTAAGTGAATGGTAAATATATTGTCACTTCCCTATGATTTATTTTATTAATAAATTTTATTTATTTTATTAATAACATTTATTTTCTCTAGCTTACTTTACTGTAAGAATATAATATTAAAATATATAATCGATATATAATACATATAACACAAACTACGTGTAAATAGGCTGTTTGTACTAGCAGTACAGCTCTCGGTCAACAGTAGGCTATTAGTTAAGTTTTGGGGGAGTCAAAAATTACACACAGATTTTCCATTGCTTGGCGAGGTCAGTGTCCCTAACCCCCCAGTTGTTCAAGGGTCAACTGTAGTTATGTTTTTTTCCTGCTTATTTCTAAATATAAAGGCATGTCCTCAAATAAGCTTTTTCATACAGCGCGTGCCTCCTTTGGAGATTCTGACACATGCCCTGCCCCCAATCTTGCAAACTGTTGGCTGGAGCACAATTCAGGGAACACTGGGACGCCTAAAGCAAAGGGTGCTGGGTGCACACTGCCATGAAAAGAGGAAGAGGATAAGGATGAGCCTTTGCTGGGCCAGGCTAAGAGTGAAGAGTGAAAAACAAGAGGAAAATGTGGAGGGCCAGTGGGAAGATACACGAGGTGTGGCACCTCTGTAGTTCTGGAAATATCAGTTGCCTGTGGATGTGGAAACTGCTCCTGGGAAGAATGAAATGATGTATAGGAGAATAGATCATTTGGAAACCCTGCTTCAATTGAAGCTTACCCAAGGACTCTGTGTCCTTTATGAAAAATTTTCCCAAGAAATATTTAAGTATCCACTAATGGCCAGGCTCTGTGCTACCACCCTACATAGGTAGTTTGGCTCGACTGTTAAGTGACAGATTTGAGCCTGTTTTTCAGGATGTTTTTAGTTTCACACCCATAGTGACAACGAGTCTCTTGCTTCACTGCCTTCTCCTGTGAGCGTATTACCCAATATGCACTAAACACACAATTTGATCTCTATAAATCACAAGAAACAGAGGGTAGACATGCTGATGTCCAGATAAAATGCACTCACACTTGAAAAGGTAAGGGGAAAGAGTAGCGATACTAGTCCCAAATAAACCTAGGGTCGGATCCTGACTAAGATAGAGTAGCTGTGAATATAAAGAGCCTGCCACGTAGCAGATATTCAATAAATGATCATTATCTAATTATTACTTGCTATGATTACTACAGAAACTTTGGGAGTATCAAAAGCTTACTTTTTTGGTTGCTTGGTTATTTCGTGGCTTCTTGGCCTTGGCGCTCTGGACATTTGGGGCTGATAAATTCCGTGGTGAGGGACCACCCTGCGCATCGTAGAATGGCCTCTACCCACTAGATGCCAGTAGCAACCACCCCCTCTACCCTCACTTATAAAAACAAGTGTCTCCAGTCATCACCAGTGTCCCCTAGGGGGCAAACTGCCCCTCCTTGAGAAGCACTGAGTTAGTCGATAAATTGATGCTGCCCAGTAAAAAGAGGATCCCAAGCTTCTAACTATATTGATCATTCCAATGAGATGTGGGTGAATCCAACTGCATACTAATGGGAAGCAGCCTCAGCTCTGTTCACCCTACAATATACCATTCTGCACAGCAATTGCTTACTTTTCCTCTTCCCGTGAACAAAAAACTAATCATGTTTTACTCTCTTATTTCCAGCGATGATATACACACAATTTTGTTTCTAAAACTGGAATCACACTGAGTTTCTAAAACTACAGCAACATAGAGCCACTATTAAAAACAGGGATTTCTCAATAACTGAAGACAACTGAGATCAAAATATTCACACCGAAGATCTCTTGTGATGGCCATTTTGAAAAGGATGCTTGGGTGTTTTATTCCAAAAAGTTATTTTTTTTCAGTTCATAGCTAGAAAGAATAGTGGGAAAAAATGTCCTCTTTGTGACCTGTACAGAAAGCCTAGTTCTTCTCTTTTAAGAATATGCACTATAGACCAGCAGGCCCTGTATTTTAATAAAGAAAAAAAGTGGAGAAATTCTCACCATTCCTAATGGCTCCGGCTGCTCTGAAAAGTTCACTTTAGGAGAAAAATTCATTTTACAGCATAAACTCAGAAGGATGGGAGGAATTAAAGTTTACATCTTAAATGTTCTGTAAGTTACCCATCCAGAAATCAGCAAGCAGTTATTGTACGCCAGTGATAGAGCCAGTATCATGCTAAGCAGGACAGAATCTTCAGAAAAGTCCAAGGTAAAGCAGAGAATAATTAGAAATAACTAGAAAAAATTAAGTCCTAAACATAGAAATTAACTGAAAGCCCAACAGAGTTTGAAAAAAAGCCAGAGCTATGTGAGAGCTGCAATGGTTCATTTATTCATTTTATCATTCATTAAAGAAATATTATTGATTACAGTGATAAGCCAGGTACTCTGCTAGGTGCTCACATATCCTGCTATGGGCTCTGTCTTACTAATATATATATAAATGTATCTGCAATTACAAATTTGGCTATGTGTATTTAAAAAAAGGAGAGAGATTAATAATTAGGGAGAATGGTGGCTGTTTAAAGGGGATGAAAAGGGAAGGCTTCTACGAGGAGATATTTAACTAGAGACCTAAAGGACTAAAAAGTCTAGCCATATGAGGAGGAGGGGAAGATGATTCCCACCCAAGCAAACAGCATGTGACAAGATCTTGGGGCAGAAAAGTTCTCAATGAGTTCAAGGATCTTAAAGGAGGCAAAGGATGTACGGCACCTGCAGGTGTCCTATACTGAGGATCCAGGGATGGCCCAGGAAGAGTTCTTTAGGAATATTACCAATTACTTTTACCTGCATGTCTGGGAGTGGTCCTTTTTCTATTCAACCTTTATAATACACAATATATACAATATAGGTTTCAAATTAAATAGAGGAGAGAAAAGGAACATCAGAAAATGACCAATTTGGGATAAATAATAATAAAAGGATGAAATGGAAACAAACTGTAAGTAAACTCCAAAGTCTATGTATTTGATCGCAATTACCTACCCAAAAGATGAAGTTTCTCTAGAGGCTTCAACTGAGTTCTGTTGGAAACAGGACCCAGGATCCTCAGTGTTATCAGGGCAGTGGTTTTTAAGCTTTAGCTGAATCAGAATCACCTGCACGGCTTGTTAAAACACAGAGTGCTGGGCCCCACTCCAGAGTTTCTGATTCAGTAGGTCCGGGTGTGGTCCAGCAAGTTCCCAGATGATGCTGATGCTGCTTGTCCATGGACTACACTTTGAAGACCACTGGTTTGGGATATTTAGGGACCCATATTTCTATGCACTCAGAATCCATACCTAAACAAGGGAACAGGCAAGTGATATTGTAGGTGCAGAATGATCCAAACCGAGCTTTCTGTCCTGAACTAGCATGTATGGAGTATCTCCTGGGTACCAGATGATTTCGCACATTACCTCATTTCATCAGTAGGGTAGGTATCTTTATTCCTGTTGTTCACATGAGGAAAAGAGGTGAGGCAAGGTTGTGTTAATTACCCCAGACACATGGCTGGTAAGTGACAAAGCCAGGGTACTAGCCTGTTTTTGCAGAGCTCTTGCTCTTAGCCACTATTCTATGTCACCTCCCATCTCACCTGTCCAAGAGAGAAGCTGCAGAACTCCAGACCTTACTGCCCTACTGCAAAGCACTCTGAGGCCTGACTGCAGTGTGGTTAGTGCTAGATCTAGACAGTTTTCACAGACTCCTGGGGCCTGTTAGTGACCTGACCTTGCTACTAAATTCTTCCCTTTCCTTATGGGCGAGAGTAAGATCTATTAATCCCACATAAACACCATGCTAGGCATGTTACGGACATTCTCTATTTTAAACCACCAGAGATGGCATTCTCTCTGTGGGAGGCAGTTAAACATTGTCAAACATAGGCTTAGGAGTCAGATGGGACTGGGATCAACTCCCCCACCTACTGCTTACTGGTTATATGATTTTGGCTAAATGACTTAACTTAAATTCTCAGTTTTTCCTCTTTTCATAAGTAGTGGTTACCATAATATCCACTTCAAAGGGTTGTGAGAAATTCATGAGTTGAATGCCTGTAAAGCTCAGTGCTTAGCAAGCAACATGTGCTCCATAAATAATAACTATTATTATTAACTTATTAGCCATTTTCTTACCAAATGTGGTCATTTTAGAAGAGTTAGTCTTTATTATTATTGCTGTGCTAGCCTGTGATAGACACATAGTTTCTTTTTGTTTGTATTTCTTGAGTTTTGGATAGATCCAGGAAATACGAATAATGAGCATCTTGATTTGAGCCTACAAATAGGGAAAAGATCTCAAGATACTCTAATAGACAAAAACAGGGGAAAAAATGGGCTAGGTTAGGTATTTTAGGTCAATTAATAAATAATTAAACACCCATACCCACTGGGTATTAATTAATGGATTGAAATCAACTCAGGCAGGGGATTGAGATCAAAAGGCCTGATGATCCCACTATGCCAAGAATTGGTCAAGCCACATGTGAGGTCATGTGCTCAGTTCCAGGGTCAAGTTGTAAGTGAAAAGTTCCTCAACTAGAAAGCACTCAGAAGATGTTGAGTGGGATAGGAATAGACATGAGAAGCTGAATCATACCTAGCATGGAGAAGAGAAGATTAAGATATAATAACAATCTTTAAATGTTTCGAGATCTTTCAGAAAGAAAGGGGGAACAGTCTTATTCTATATTTGCTCTGTAACACTCAGAGCAGTGTTTTTCAAACGATAGTTGGCAACCCATTAGTGGATCATGAAATCAATTCAACAGGTCATGACCAGCATAAGTTCTAGTGTTCTATAGCACTGCAGGATGACTATAGTTAACAGTAATATACAGGTTCAAATAGCTAGAAAGAGGATATTGAATGTTCCCAACACAAAGAACTGATAAATGTTTGAGATGATGAATAGGGTAATTACCCTGATCTGATCACTATACATTATATGTATCACAACATCACTATGTATCCCATAAATATGTACAATTATTATGTGCCAATTAAAACATTTAAATTTAAAAAATTTAAATGGCCAGCATTTTTTTATTTCACATTATTATGGGGGTACAAATGTTTTGGTTACATGAATTGCTTTTGTATAGCTTAACTTAAAGTTATAAGTGTGCCCATCACCCATATGACCAGCATTTTAAATAAATGAAATAGAATATAGTAGAAAATACTAGATGTAGCCCGTCTAATAAGGTAAATTGCTATTCCATGAAACTTCTGTTTTGTTTAGTTATAGTTGTATTTGTATGTATGGGTCTAAATGTAAAATGTATCCTTATGTTGGGTAACGGTAAAAAAAAAAAAATGTTTGAAAGCTCTAGAAGGCAAAATATGGACAAACGGGTGAAAGAAACAGGAAGTCAAGTTTCAGCTCCCTACAAAGAAATCTTTATAATAATGATCACTGTATAAAAATAGACCACATTTTCTCAGAAAACGGGAACCCCGACCCCATACACATAGCACGTCCTCAGGAGATGTCCTAGCAGAGGCTGAGAGACACTGCATTAGGAGTATGGCATTGAGTGTTCACTCCTATGAGGACACTAAGATGCTCTGCCTCTCCAAAACAGCAAAATGGAGTAGATCAGACATGAGCTTTTGTTAAGAGAGAAAATGGAAAAAAAAACAAAACCTTAAATTCCAGACCCCAGAAGCCATGGAACCAATCCAGGAAGAAGGACTATTCTGTGCTTACATATTATACAAAATGAAACACACATCAAATCCTTGAAGTTGTTTAGGATTTTTACTGTAGGAAGGGTTAATTGCCAGCATTCATTTTCTAATTGAGGTGATAAAATAATAAATCCATCAGCAATCAAGTCTCATTGATATAAGCACCTAAGTGGAGTCGGGTGCAGATTGAATACCTGGCGACACAGAACTGAGCCACGTTTGTATCACACCTAAGGGAGCAAGCTAAAATCCAATGCAAAGAACAGTATCTCTAGATGTTGCTCCTACACCCAGGGCTGCCAGATAAAACACGTGATACCAGGTGGATTTGAATTTCAGATAAGCAACATTTTTTCAATATAGTATGCCCCAAATATTGCATATTTACACTAAAAAATCATTTGTTTTTTATCTGAAATTCAAATTTAACTGGGCATCCTGTGTTTTTATGTGCTACACCTGGCAAACACCTACCTACCTACACTGGGTTATGTTCCTAAAGCTGCTTTACAGGATCCCTCAGTCTCTCATTTGGTAAACAGTGTGGAATGTCAGCTACAAGAAGCTGCTAGCAGTAAAATGCAACAATGATAATAATGGGAAAAGGAGCGAAATGCAAGTGAGCATGTTGTAACAGCTTTGTCCCACTGAATCCCACTGAGCCAAATTTAAGGGCCTTTTAAGAGTAAGGCAGACTCTGTGAGGCACCATCACAGGGGCAACGTTTACAGAAGGAGATAATGAGGATTCACTCCCACTCTGTAGAATTTCCATGCTAAGTCCAGGCTGGTATGGGAGAAAAGATGCAGCTTCATTGATCTGCACTTTATTATTCAGTACGCGGTTGCATGGACCCTAGAGGAGGAGCTCACGACGACGGCTGCCACCGGCTGTTTGTTCTAAGGCATACGTGATGCTGTTCATGCCCTGTGTCTTTGCTCTTTGATCTCATCCAGGAAGCCACCTGGCCTCCCCTTGAACTCCATGACTGAGTCAGGTTCCTCTTCTCTGAGGGCCCCGCTTGTAGTCATCATAATAAAAACAATAATTACGATCACTCATGGAGCACTAACTATGTGCTAAGCACTTTACATTTCTTATCTCATTTAATCCCTTTCAATAGCCCTATGAAGTAGGTATTTCATTCTCATATCACAGATGAAGAAACTGAAGCCCGTTCAGGTCAGATAACCTGTCCAAGGTCACGCAGCCAGGAAGTGCCCATTGGTCCGAAAGAGTCAGAGTCCACGTTGTAAATTTCTCTATTAATGTGTCTTTCTCTCCCAGTTAGGTTACCAGTTCTTTGAAGGAAGGACTGTGTCTCATTCACCCTGGTGTCCCTGAGCCCAGCTTGCAGTGTGTGGCAAGTTGTAGGCAGTATTGTGAATGGGTCAGGCTTTGTAGTCACATAGTCCTCA
>CAUYSK010124349.1:0-15855 GCA_963575035.1 Avahi laniger | reverse complement strand
GCCAGGCATGGTGGCACATACCTATAGTCCTAGCTACTCAGGAGGCTGAGGCAGGAGGATTGCTTGAGCCCAGGAGTTTGAGGTTGCTGTGAGCTAGGATGACGCCACGGCACTCTAGCCCGGGCAACACAGTGAGACTCTGTCTCAAAAAAAAAAAAAAAAATTTTTAGCAGATCTCTTTAACAATTATTAATTGGAGCAATAGAATCTTGATGCTGTGTTTTCCAGACAAGACAAAAATAATTAGGGAAATATGCAGCAAGTAAGTAGAGGAGCCCAAAGGACAAGAATATAGATAATAAATAGTGGAGAGTTAGCTATTGCATACTTTCTTTTAAAAGAATAGTGTTAAGTTTAACACTTACTTCTAAGTAAAATGTCAGAAAAGACTAACTAAAGTGAAGAAAAAAATGCTGAGAGGTCAGTGTGGTAGAAAATTTGCTTAGACATTTTCACCATTGTTTTGAGTTGCAGATAGTCTCTCAGGTGTCCAGAATCACACTTCCCCTTATTTAGGAGGCCACCAATTAATGTGTCTTTCTCATGGTGCACCCTATGTCAACATGCATTTTGTTCAAGAACCTATTTCAAAGAAGAACATTTAATAACTCTTAAATGAATATCACTGTCATAAAAGTATACAGGGGCAACTTTTTGAGAGAGACTACTTTTTCTAGCAAGTTACATCTGTAATAAAAATTATTATTAATGACAATAATAGCTACTTTTTATTGAATATCTACTAAATTCCAGGCATTATGCTAGATGCTCAATCTTCCTTAATTTCTCAGAGTAGCTAGAACTTACAGTCTGCATTTTACAGATGAAGAAAGTGAGACTTTCCCTCCTTACAGTATATAATTTCCATTGCTTAGCCTTTAGTTTGCTGTGCCATGTTTCAGATAAAAAGTTAGTACAGATCTCTCTTTAGCTATTTAATCTCTAGGCATTCCTCTTTTCTTTTTCTTCCTAAAGAATATAAACTGGTTTGCTGAGTGAATCGCCATGGGTGGGTGTGAGGGGTTGGGGGAGAAAGCTGCCTTTATAAATAAATAAATGCCATTAGGCCATCAAAATAAGCATACTTCTGTAAAAGGAGGACTTAATAGTTTCTCAAAAAAAAATGTTAATTTCCTTTTGACTTTTCGACTATACCTAAACCATTCTGTCTCATACAGCTTCCAGAATGAACTTGCCCTGAGTTGGTTATTAGTTAATACTTATTAGAAAGATCATGACCTCACATTGGAGAAGCAGAGGCCCAACAGTAATCGTGCTGAGTTCCTTACTCCTGATCATGCCTAATCTTGGCAATAAATATTACTACTTCCTTACATACTTTGGGGGTTCATGTTCTTTCTTTTAAATGATATTTACCAATTTCAAATAAGTTCAGAACACCCCTACTTATACATCTCTTATTTAAAAGTCTAAGTTGTGGCAAAATTTATCAATTCCATTAATCACCAAGAGATGGTGTCGGGTGTCATCTGCATAGAGCTGCTTTGGACTTATGAACAAGAAGAGTTACAAACAACTTTTTGGAATTATATTCTTTAGCAAGATTTTAGTCTCAACTAAAAATTGAAAACTGAAAACGCCGCCTTAAAAAAAAAATCATTCAAAGATAGTCCAAGAAATTTCTATCCCTTTGAATTACTTTTTCTTTCTGGAATGCTCATCAGATAAATTCCCAAAGAAAACACATTTCTGCCTTCCATGGAATTTCTCTATAAGACACAGTTCTGGCAGCCATAGTGATCTGACAGTGTAATTAGCAAGCAGGGTGGCAACATTTAAGTTTGACCAAAGACATAAGTAAGTTATTTATAACAAGATCAGAATAAAAAGAAAGTTACCTGATTGCAAGAAGAGAAATTAAGACAAAATAAAAACATTCTCAAGAGAAGTAACAGCACTGTCTTTCCTTGAGAGCATTTAGGCTAATCATTCACAGCGCTTTAAAGTCATGCCTCTGGCATAATTCCAAATCCAGGAGCATCCTCAGACCAATTTTTTTGTAACAGAATATTTTCCAAATTGAGACCCCCTCCCAATCTGCAAAAACTGATCCACTTTCTGTTTGCCATGGGATAGCTTTCTGGCCTCAGTCCTCTACAGAAATGGAGACTCAACCTTTTAAAGACAAACCATTATACTATATTCTGCAGCTATTTGAGACTATTTATTCCAGCTGCTTGGGGTTGTTAAAATCTGACTACCAAAAGAAGAGCCATAAGAGCCCCAACAATCTCACTGTATGGCAGACACAACGGAAAAGCTGTGGAGATGCTTCGTTGTACCTACCACATTGTTAAAGAGGCATGTGAAAGAAACTGTGGGAATGTGAAAGAAACACTGGGTGAGAAACAAGCAAAGAGAAAACTTGAAGCCGCCTATCAGTTGCACGACTTGCCGCCAAAGCTGTGGGTGCTGAGAGCATTATTGTTTAATCTCTCTGAAGAATATGTGGGAGCAGAAAGCACAACATCCCCAAGTTGTTACTTTGTCACAACTTTACAGAATACATAAGCACTTCAGTAAATACACAGATTTTTTTGCAAACTGTAAATCATCTGTGAGCCACCACTGTTCGACTAATTACAGCAAGAAGCTGTGCTCATTAGCTGTTCTCATCTGGCTCACTGCACGACCTAAATAGTCCGTAAATGAGCCGGCAATTATTGCTGTATTACCACTACCAGCTCCGCTCATATCAAAATATCTCCACCAAATGTTACGCCTGTTGGTATTATCAGGTTAGAAATTTCATAAACATATTGAAGCAGTTAATTGGGAGATTATTAAAAAAATGTGAAAATAGAATCATCAGTGAAAGAGTTTTCATCAAACCCCAGATAGGCGGCTCCACCTATAGACAAGAATCTCAGAATGCAAGCATCTGGGAGCATACCATTGCCTGCTTCTAAACATCACTGCAAAACTAGGAAAACAACAAAAATTTATTTGTATTAAATGGCAGAAAAGTGAACCATGCATATTCTTATGCCACCTAAAAACGATCTCTTGACTTGGTAAAAATAAAACAAAAGGGTGTGGTCATAGGCCTAAGGCCAGAAAGAATTTTAGCCAAGTAGAAAAGCAAACTGTAATGTTGGTGTGACTTCATTATTTCCAGCTCCAGTCATATGGTTATATATTGAAGGAAATCTAGGATTTTTTTCTTTGGTTTAATCTATTTTTTAAAAAACATTAACAAACATGTTAATGGTGAAAAGAAAGCAATAAAATAGTTTGACTTTGGAGAACAATTTTCTAACACCTTCAAACATTTTAGAAGTATCTGTTTACAATATCAATGATTAGCTAATTAGTTGTATTTTTGTTTATCATTAAAATGTCCTCTTTGAGCCTCATTTTAGTTATTGTAGATATTTGAAAGTAAGACATTTTTAAACTCACCATAATTAATATTTTACATTCATTCAAATTTGCCCAACCTCAATTAACTGAATTTAATGAGATCTTATTGTAAACATCTTTATTATAAAAAGGAGGGCCCTCAATATTGGGGCCCATTATTTTATCTTATTCTCAGTGGTCATCACATCAGATTCATCGATTATGGTCCTGAAAAATATAGAGATACAGAAAATGCTAAAAGCTAATGGGCAGTCTGATTCTATTGGCTCTCCCCTACGTACCATCACAGAAGAGATAAATAGTTTAATAAATAAATATTTTATTTTATTCTTGATTCCTGTACTAGTTGCTTGCATACAAGATAGAAAGTCTCTAATGGATTGAATATTGTTATTTTCTGGACACAGCTGATATCACAATGTGGCCTATATGGTATAAATGACTTGACAGGATGCAGAACAGAAGCAATCATTAACAATGTGCTCTAAAAAGATGTTTTTCTTGATCAAGACACTGACTACAACAATGACAATGATATCAAGAGGCAACTCTTCCTATTTACCAATTAATTGACATCAGTAGGCAAAGGAATATGCATCATATTTATTCTACTCTTTCCAACTACTGAGCTTACAAAGAATCCTTCAAATCTGATTAGTGAATATCTGTTTATCCATGAATTTCATGAAGTATTCTATGTAAGCTATAACATTCTTCAAGCTATAAAGGCTTGCCTATAAATGCAGCACTGCTTTTTCCTACTAGAAACTTCATCAATTCCAATGTATATACTTTTTTATTTCAGCATATTATGGGGGTACAGATGTTTAGGTTACATATGTTGCCATTCTCCCCCCTCCCCGCCAAGTCCGAGCCCCAAATATGTCCATCCTTCGGCCAGTGTATATTTTGAGCATAAGAGTAGTAGTTTTCCCTTTTCCTTTCTCCTTTAGGATGCTTCTTAGAAAGATACCTAACTTCCCTGCCTATCTCCTCTCATATTTTGCCTTGCTACTCAAAGTGAGGTCTGCAGGCTAAAACTTTCGGCATCCTCTAGGAGCTTAGAAATGCAGTATCTTGGGCCCCAATCCCTATCCCATGAATTACAATCTGCATTTTAACAAAAAACACTGGTCTAGGGAAAAACATATTATGGACCCCCATGGGCTTTTTCCCTGCATGAAAAGGGAGTCAAAGCAGTGTCCAATCATGCAGACTCAAAGACTGAACAAAATAAACACATCATTTTGACTATTTTAACTAGCAATATTTTGAAAAAGTTTTATTCAAAGGCTACTCCATCTTCAGAAAGGTATACTGGATTCTGTTAAAAGCTGATTCTAAAAATAATCTTTTAGTTGTTTGCAATATGAGAATCATACCAATACGTATTTTAGAGTGCCTGCTTTGTGCCCACTGCTATACTCAATGCAGTGGAGGATTCACAAAAAGTACATTTACCAAACACCCATTATCAAGGGTTTTACTCTTCCCTGGCTGTGGTTATACTACAGTTCAGATACCTAATGTTCTTAAAATTCTTCCAATTCTTCAATCACTTTTACATCTATGGTGTTACTTTAACATCTCTCATATTCCAGTAGATATTATCTTTTTTTCTTTAACATATTGGGAAACTGAAGCTTTAAGTTGTTTAGCGACTGCCCAGTCACCGATTGGCTAAAGGCAAAGTTGCTATGGGGGGATCCTGTTCTAAAACTATGGTACTTATAAAGTTTACTCACTCCACTGTTAGGGAATATCTTAAAGCAATGTTGGCTTGTATCCTGTCTATTAATGGGATCTACTGCATTGAACACCTCTGCTCATGTCTCTCAGCAGTGGAAATATATAAAGAGGGGTTTTCAGATTTCACTAAACAATATGGTATGATGAAAGAAGCACTGGATAGTAAGCCAGAAAACTTCCCCAAAATAACTGCTATAGGGAGGTGCTTTTCCAATCCTCTTGAAAATCAGAACAGTTCCCAGAGAGAACAGATCAGAGCCAAAGCACTTCCTCCATCTTCTAAACAGCAGAATTTCTGCCACGAAGGACATAATTGGGTGTTTGCTCATTATCTTCAGGGTGTGATTTGGCCTGATTTTTGGCTTAAATGGGGAAAGGAAAATGGGAAACTGAAGTAGCCCGCTGTTTTAGGACACACAGCTCAGAAGCTTGGCATCATGGAGACATGTGCAGCCTATTTATGGAGGGAGGGCAGCCTACTATGAAGGAAGGATCTTTATCTTTGGTGTGAATCATGACTGTACTGACAGAATACCACAAAACCATCCTCCTTGAGTAAAGTACTATACATGTCTCCATAGTTGCACTTACCTCACTTATAAAAAGACAAACAGGATTTGATCATTATATAATGTATAATGCATTAAAACATCACACTGTACCCCATAAAGATGTACAATTATTATGTGACAATTAAGAACAAATTTTAAAAAGACACAGAGTAGGTTTTACAAGTTTTAAACTTGTAAAACCAGATCAAGAAACAGTACCAATCCAAATCTAAAGGACTAGAAGTTTCAGTTGTTTTCAGTAGAATCTATTCCCTTACAAGAAAATGAGTGTAGAGAGAAAAAGGGACCTGCAGCAGCCAAATTAAATTCTGGCTAAATATCAACTTCTTTTTTATTAGGGTCGGAAATTCCCCCCTTAGTAAAAGTTGCTTTGGAAAAAAAGGGCTAACCTCTTCTCAGCTGAGTTAAAAGGAAAAGGAAATTTTATCACCTCCAGTCAGGATAAATTAATTACTAGCCAGATACGATAGTGGAATTACTCTATGTGGACCACCAAAGTGCAGAACACCCCAGCTAAGAAACCCAAAGAGTACCTGTGGATGAGGAAACCACGAGAAAAAGGATCAGGGATGGGTTCCATTTGGGCGGTGGGATGGAGTTTTCTATTCCCCACCCTTTTGTCCCTTCCCTAAAGGGTAAGGAGATCTTTTGGAATTTGAAGAGGCTCATAAAATTGTACCCTTCTGTTTCTCCCCTAAATTCCGAACCACTTAAGAGACAGATGCGGGCCGGGCACTGTGGCTCACGCCTGTAATCCTAGCACTCTGGGAGGCCAAGGCAGGGAGGATCACTGAGGGCAGGAGTTCGAGACCAGCCTGAACAAGAGCAAGACCCCCGTCTCTACTAAAAATAGAAAGAAATTATCTGGACAACTATAAATATATAGAAAAAATTAGCCGGGCGTGGTGGCCCCCCTGTAGTCCCAGCTACGAGGGAATCTGAGGCAGGAGGATCGCTTAAGCCCAGGAGTTTGAGGTTGCCATGAGCTAGGCTGACGCCACAGCACTATAGCCCGGTCAACAGAGCGAGACTCTGTCTCCAAAAAAAATTTTAAAAATTAAAAAAAAAAAAAGAGAGAGATGTGGAGCAGGACGGAGATAACTATCAGCATTATGCTCAAACCTCGGAGCTGGAAAGACGGCGCTGAACATCCTCAGGCATTCCATGTGGGAGTCTACTGCTGTCAAACCGAGAGCACGAAGGCTCAGACCTCAACTGGAGCTTCCCTCAGGGAGCTTACTCAGGTGAAAAGAGTGGCAGGAAGGGGCGGAGCTGGCACTGCTCAGTCTTTCATCAAATTACCAATCAGACAGAACTCCGCCCACCGGCACCGGGACAAAGTGGAGAAAGAAAAGCCTAGAGTGTTGCATTAATGGATGTCCCTCCACACTGAAGGAAATGTGAGGAAAAGAGAACAAATGTTCCCCCGCCCCACCTTGTTCAGCTTTTCATTCCAGATATCCATTGGGGTAACTGTCAAGCCAGTGAAAAACTAGAAATGGAAAGATCCGCGGCACAGTATCAGGACAGATAACTCCATTTTTAAGAAACCACTCTACAGCAGCAATCACTGCCCCATTTTGGAGTTTCTTAGGTCAGCGGCACATAGATTTTGCCTCCAAAAGTTCTGAAATGGGTCAGTCATGCAATAGGTTAAAACCTCAAAACCGCTCTATTATCCAAAGCAACTTTCACTTGCTATTCTAATTCCAAATTATTTCCAGCCACATTAACTATAACTATCAGAGGTTCTGCAATGAGATCAAAGGTACTCCAAAAAATGACAGCAATAAGAGTCCTCAAATTTGAATATAAGCTCTCTCCCATTATTAATAATTTCTCAAGATATTAAGAAATTGAAACTCTTGTGTGCCCAACTTTTAAAGTATCCCAAATTAAATCAAATAAAATTGAAGCACAAATGAAAATTATCTTACAATTGAAAGTTAAATTACAAATATTTCAAGTTAAATTAAGGTCAGATTTCCTATTCTGTTCAATCTCAGCTACAGAGCTTCTCTATTAGAAGACTTGATGGAGTGGGAGTTCTTTCAGCAGTCTTTCTTCTAACGCAGCAGTCCCCAACCATTTTGACACCAGGAACCGGTTTCATGGAAGACAATTTTTCCACGGAAGGGGCAAGGGGAAAGGTGGGGGGATGGTTTGGGGATGATTCAAGCAAATTGCATTTATTACATTTGCATCCACTCCCCAGAGCTAGCATCACCACTTCAGCTCCACCTCAGATCATCAGGCATTAGACTCTCCTAAGGAGCGCGCAACCTAGATCCCTCCCATGTGCAGTTTACAGTATGGTTCTCACTGCTATGAGAATCTAATGCTACCGCGGACTTGCCACAGGAGGCGGAGCTCAAGCGGTGATGCTAGCCACAGGAAGGGGAGTGACTGTAAATACAGAAGCTTTGCTGGGACTCCTGCCACTCACCTTCTGCTGTGCAGCCCGGTTCCTAACAGGCCATGAACCATGCAGGGGTCGGGGAGCGCAGTTCTAATGGATGAATTACAGTTTCTTTAAAGCCTGTGAATCTGAATTTACTATTTCAAAATTTCCGATGAGCCTCACTTTTCAAGATTCCAAAGGGTTACTAAGACATGCAAGACTATTACAGCACTGGCCCCATCTTCAGTGAATTTTGAAATATAAAGTAATCTTCATCTGATCAGTTATGTCAAGCACAATTATGTTTTTAAACAAAGGACAGACTTAAGTGTTTTCAAAGACCATAGCAGAGATTTGGTAGCATCTGAGGGATGGCTAGGTAGATAAAGAAAATCCTGATTTCTGCTTAGCTTGGATGCCAGTCATCTATGGCAGATTTCATAGTCCACAGCTTTTTAAATTCAACACAATAGAAACCTTCCAACAAGACGATTATTCTTGTCATGTATTTACCATATCTGGGGGGACTGGAGAGGAGGGTCTTGGGGGTGACACCTATGCATGTTTTCACCTCTCATAGAAAGATGCATGAGATCATCCTGCCTTCTTGCAAAGTTTAGAAATTTGCAATACTCATGATCTTAGACCTCAAGTCTGATCTTAGATGCCTTCATTTCTGAATCAGCATATTCAGTTTCTTAAATTCCTTTTCCCCTTTGTACTCTGTGGTTTTAGTGCACCAATAATAAATGAAAAGCAAACTCCACCTTATAACTCCCACAGCGTCTTTTGTGCAGACTTTTTCATTCCATGCCACAATGGCTTCTTCCACTACCTCTTGTTATAGACAGATAACTCCATTTTCAAGAGACCACTCTTGAAAGACAAAGGGACAAAGAATTACTTTGGTCAGTGGTTCTTAACCAGGAATGATTTTTACCCCCAAGAGATATTTAACAATGTCTGGAGACATTTGTTATTTTCACAACTGGAATGTGGAGGGTTATGCTAATTGCATCTACGGCAAAGAAACCAGAGATGTTGCTAAATTGCCTACATTGTATGGGACAGTAGCCCCTGCCCCGCTCCCCCCACACACACACAATAAGGAATTATTCCACCCAAAATGTCAATAATGCCCATATTGAGAAAACCTGAGTTAGGTAATTAAATCGATTGAATTGGTTTCACAGGGAAGTTCTACCACTCAGCCACATACTTGTTTCAGATGGAGAAACACCTCAGATGATTCTTGAACTGCAGGGGCTGTTGAAATTATACAAGCTTAGACCTCTAGGACTCTAGGGAAGACTACTACCCATGACCCAGGCTTCTTGTGATGCTGTCTTTCCTTAGCTTTTTTTTTTTTTTTTTTTTGAGACAGAGTCTCACTGTGTTGCTGGGGCTAGAGTGTCGTGGCATCAGCCTAGCTCACAGCAACCTCAAACTCCTGGGCTCATGCAATCCTTCTGCCTCAGCCTCCCGAGTAGCTGGGACTACAGGCATGCGCCACCATGCCCAGCTAATTTTCTCTATATATTTTTAGTTGTCTGATTAATTTCTTTCTATTTTTAGTAGAAACGGGGTCTCACTCTTGCTCAGGCTGGTCTCGAACTCCTGAGCTCAAACAATCCACCTGCCTCGGCCTCCCAAAGTGCTAGGATTACAGGCATGAGCCACCGCGCCCGGCCTTTCCTTAGCTTTTGAAATGTTCCCAGTTTTAAACAGCTTTTCTTTTTTCTTCATTTGCAGTAATGGAATATGTCTCTTATATCCAATCTTACAATTCCATTCAGGAAATTCAGTTGAGTTTCCAACAGTTTAAAATACTTTCCTTGATCCTTTCCTTTTCAATGCGTGCAGGCTAGAATGGTTTGCTGGAATTGAAAGCCAAGTTTACCTCTTTTTTTTGTGTGTGTGGTCTAGACATATTTTTATTCTAACATTCCTCAAAACTTTGTGTTGAAGATTTTTCCATAATCAGAACAATGAAAATAAAATCAATAAGTTCTGGGTTTGTCAAAATTATCCATTAGCCAAGCCATCCACACTTACTTTATATATCCAATAATAGTACACGTTTTTCTGGTTTTCATCTCAATTCTGTTCAAATTTTTGTACCATTTAGTATAGTTGGCCCATTATTTCATGGGTAACACCCCAACTGCTCTTACTACAGACTCTCTGTCAGTGGTGTTGAATGGGTTTCTTACAGTTTCCTGGAGTTTGGCTCCCTTTGGTAGAGTCTATTCTAGTGTTCTCTCTAAAATCTTGTCTGCCTTCCTCTGTTGGATGTCTCTGGGCCCAATCACCATTTCTAATTTAGCAACAACTAGTAACTACTTCAATATATCCCCTTTTGATAATGCTCTTCTTACAGGCAGTTAGACATAGTTGCCTAACCTAAGGTCAATACTGGACTTCAATATGTCATTTTCTTCTTCATCTCTGCCCAAAGATCTCAATCTTTCTCTTCCAGACATGTCTCTCTCCTTCTAGCTTATTATACTTCCACTCTTCCTTTTCCTACAGTAAGACCGAAGCACACTTGGGAAACCACTACAATTTCTCCTTTATAATCCCTGGAGACAGGGTTTCATGATAAGCCTTTTAAATTGCCTTCAGGTTCACAATAATTTCAATGAGTTGTTCCTTTACTTCATCCCTAGAAGACAGCTTTTATTTTTCCTGAAAAGACTCCATTTCTTCTTGTAGTTTATTTTTTATTAAATTACACCATGCTCTATAAGCTAATACACAATTTTGGTCTCTGAATTCTGACGTTGTCATCAGACCCATGTCTTTGACAATTCAAAGCCAATTCAAAACCTTTAGTGAGAGGTAGGTCCTGAAACTATGACAAGCTACATAAATTTAAACTTACTGTTTTGCTTCAAATGCATCATGACAAAGAACAAGGTTCAGGGCAGCCTCTCTATGTTGTCTATGAGGTCTGGCACAAGAAAGTCAAAACTAGACGTTCTCACATTAGCACACTCTATAATAAGGAACTAAGTTGTAGTTGACAGCCCTGGCCTCTAGATTTTTCAGAAAAACAGAACAGCTAAAAATTGTTCTGCCTCCAAATGTCTAAAAGCATACCTACAAATTCTCTTTTTCCTAGAATCCAATTTTTGCCTCAGCTGTACTTGCTTATGAGGTCCTCCATGGCCTATCAGCCAAATTAAATCTACATTGTTAAAGTGTCACATAATCCTAAAGCCTCTTTATCAAAGCTCTGCCACAAATTTTAATCTCAGGGCAGCATTTTGCTCCTGAAATGCCATTCTTTGTCAATTTCTCAATGTTTTCAGCCAACGTACCAGTTCCTAACATTTCAGTGATTGAATTTACCTCTCAGAGTCATAGGCTCCTCTTCTGTGACACACAGAGTGAGACAAAAATGGGTGCCCTAGGAAAAGGACAGAAGGCGAGGCCAGAGCTAGCATGCTCAGTTCTACTACCAGGTACATCAATTAGAATTCACTCTTTCCTTACTGGCTAGGAATGAATAAAGGGATAGAAAGAGGCTAGTGTTGTTATGCAAACCTTTCCACATAAAGAAAACATCGGAAATGGGGAGTAAGTTTTCCCTAAAACAGTAAAGAGGAATGCATACTGCATTAGCATAATAACGTTAAAGTTATGAGACATGGTCAATGTTAAGAAAAAAAGTATTTTGTTTTGTAGTTTCTCCATTATCAAAAACTTTAAAAATCTCAAGCCTATTTCTATGAAGACAGGAGGATATACAGCCACCCTTGCTGGATGGATTGGGACTCTCTCAGGATGGAGCAAGGATACTGAGAGGGAGATTAGAATGGTATAAAGGAACAAGGAAAATATGGGAAGAGGAGAGAAGAGGGTGAGAGCCCAGAGAGAAAAGGGACTCCTGGTATTCTAAAGCTGACTCTGCATGGTCTGAAAAGGAACCACAGAGAAAGATAAAGACATGTTATCATCAACTTTTGGAATCTAGGTATTCATAATTAGCCACTCTTGAGACTTGTGCATTCTCCCATACCTGATTGTTCATAAGGCTCTATGTTCCACCCTATCTCTACCCTGAGCTCCAGAACCACATTCATAATTATGGACAGCAGAGATTGGGTCATGGCACACATTCAGCAGATCACAATCAATAGACACTAGAGTAGAATAGAACAGAAAATGATATAGTGTATTGCATGCAGTAAGAATAAGTACTATTTTGTGAGACTTTTGTTTGACTTTGATATTTGTGTATGTATGCATAATAAGGGGTTTTTTTCCCCAGTAAATCTCCATTTATTCAAAACATTTGAAAACCAGAGTACTCCGATAAATTATCTAAATTATCCAAATTAAATGATGTATTATTAATGCTCCCAAGACCTACCAGTTCTCAATTTTTGGACTTGACTCTATAATCATATTAAATACAAGTTCTTCTTTCTCTGAGAGTTAACCTATTAGTTTAATTAACCTGTATTGACATTGTTCATCACCTGCAAAATGTAAGACATTGTGCTAAATGATATGACATCATATAAACTAAACAATATCCTCCTCTGAAGGCCCTTATTGTCCTATTAGCTTAGCTAAATAGCTCTTGTCTTATTTTTTTAGGTAAGATTCCATTTGAAAGACTTTCAGTTGTAAAGATTCTAAATAATGAGTCTTCAGTGCACATTTTTGCCTCAAGGAATAAATGAAATGCAATGGCAGAAAGCCCCAATTTCCCAAATGAGGAATTTTCCTTATCCGTATAGCCCTGATTCTGAACTTTTACTAATTTGGAGAATTTGGATAATTTATCTGAGTACTCTGGTTTTCAAATAATATTCTTCAAGAATTAATGCTTAGAAAGCTGAACAATCAAATTGAGTGTAGTTGTTTAGAACATCAAAATACTCAATATCCATAGTCAATACTCAATATCCATAATATCCATATCCATACATCTTCCAGCCACTTTTTAAATCTCACAATTTCCAAAGCTTAAGATATCATGAATGATGGTGGATTCACCTTATGGGAAACCCACATACACTGATTCCTTCCTTTCTTTCTCTACTTCATTTCACATCTATGGTTAACATCTGTGAACAAGAAAATCGCTAGCTATTTCATTTTTACTTTAAGAAAATTCACCTGAAAGAATTTGAATGGAGTCTACAGAAAAAGTGATGAGACTCAGCAAGCAATCCACAGTCATCTAAGAAGTAGGGAGTCATGAATCCCTGCTATCTGTCTTAGAGTGTTTGGAAAAATGTAGGTGTTAGTTGCCTTGCATAGTGCTTTACTGAATGTTCTGACAAGTTAGTATTTAATAAACAAGACACACACCTCCAGAAGCTGTTAACTAACTCTTTGGGGATTTTAGGGTATGATTCAGAAGTCAACATGGTTCCTATACAATATGACACTCCTGAGAAATAGGAAGATTCATGAAGCCTCCAACAGTGATTAAAAATTTACAGTCATTTATAACTCTAGCAAGTGAACTGAAATACCACCCTAGAATGTTGTAGCGATTTGTCCTTTTATATTCAAATACTTTAAATCTAATTGATCCTACAGCATTCATACTTAGGGGAAAATCTTTTATCCATGCCTCTAGAGAAGAAGGGGTAGACCAAAGAATCATGTTCAATCCAGTCATTGAGAGGGCTAAAGTTAGTTATCAGCTTTGCATAAGAACCCATTTTTTTTAAAAATACAGCCAATGTGTAACTAAGCCTAATGTGCGTGCTGCGTGCACACATGAACACACACACACCGCCCCACATACTTTGTGGGAAATCTGTAACCAAACGTTTTCTCTTCCTTTTTCCTGACTGAGGGAAAAGTGAATTTGTTTAAAAAAGAATAAATTCTTGAGAGACACATAACAGTGGTTACATGGAGTCTTTGAAGTCATTATGTCAGTGTTCACCAGTTCTGCAGCACAATAATATGGTGGGATATGTTTTGTAGATACAATTTGCCTATGACCTTCTCCTCATTCAGCCTACTAAGTCAGAGATTTCCATTGTCCTTATGGCTGAAACAAAAAGTAAAAGCTCAGATTTTGAGTTTTTAATTTTTATAAAATTGATAGCAGAGACAATCCCTTACATTTCTAATAGTCAAAATTTTTGAAGAAATTTGTTTGAGAATTGGTTATTTGCAAATCAAATGTCTAAGCCCATAAAGAAAAAGGGCTTAAAGATTTTTTCAGAAACAATGCTTGGAAAGAATGAAGACCCAGATTCTCCTACTAGTCAGAGAAGATGAGAGAGGCCAGGATGGTCAGGAAATAGAGAAATAGAGTGGCTGATACCTAGGAGGATATGAGAGGGTTGGGGGACCAAGGCTGTGACAAAGGCTCACAGCAGGGGGATCTTGTGGAAAGGAGCAGATTCAGTTTGGGGAGACTTGCTAGCCTTTGCCTGAAGAGAGCCCTCCATTGCCTCTGTAGGGATGAGTTCAAGCAAGCCAGTACTTAACATATTTTCTGTTGGTCTCCTGCTTCTCACAGCATGGTGGCATCAGGTAGTCAGGCTTTTTATAGGACAGGTTAGGGCTCCAAGACACCAACGCAGAAGCTGCCAGTCCTCTTAAAGGCTAAACATGGAACTAGCTCGGCATTGGTTCTGACATACTCCATTGATCAAGTAGTCAGAGCCCAACTCAGATTCGAGGGAAGGGTAAATACACTCCACCTCTTGATGAGAGGAATATCAAAACTTTCAACCATCTCAACTCCACCACACCTCCTTAAGGGAGTGATACTTGAACTGAAAGAAGAATACTAAAAAGAAAGAAGACTTAGAAATTTTTGAAGGCATACGTTCCTGAAAAATAGAATAGGACATATAAAAGTTCTCGGGTGGGAATGTGGCATTTTCAAGGAACAAGAAGGTCGGTGTGGCTGGATCATAATGAATGAGAAGGAAAGAGTTATGAGATGATGTAGACGAAAAAAGCAAATTAATTTTCATTTTTTGAAAAGCATTACTTGTAAATAGTTTAAAGACTCAAATTTTATATAATTTTCCCCAATACTCCAAACTCTTGATCCCTTTAATTCTTGTTTACCTTCATTTCAAAACAATCTGCTTATGTAGAAAATGATTGAAATATCTATTTTTGAGGTTTTCTTTTGATTTCCTATTATGAAAAATGAAGATTTAACTGTCATAAACCATACACCTATATATACTCGATCTTCCCCAAATTACTATGTTATTATATTATGTATTACAATGATTTGGTTAAATTAGTAGTGTTTTCACTATTAAAAATATTATACATTATTTAAAAGTGAGTCACATGGTGTACTATTTTTATGTCTGCTTTCTTTTATAGCTTTTTGTTTTTATTTGAGTTATGAATTGCCTTATTATTTCATTTCGTTACCTTTCCCAGTCTCTGGTAACCAACATTCTACTCTCTGTCTCCATGAGATCAATTGCTTTAATATTTAGCTCCCACATGTGAGTGAGAACACATGAGATTTGTCTTTCCGTGCTTGCTTTATTTCACTTAGCATAATGTTCTCCAGTTCCATCCATGTTGTTTCAAGTGGCAGGATTTCATTCTTTTTTGTGGCTATATAATATTCTGTTGTGTATATGTACCACATTTTCTTTTTTTTTTTTTTTTTTTTAATTTTTTAAATTTATTTCAGCATATTATGGGGGTACAGATGTTTCTGTTACATATGTTGCCCTTGCCCCCACCTCCCTCCCTAAGTCCGAGTTTCAAATATGTCCATCATTTGGG
>CAUYSK010124348.1:0-23445 GCA_963575035.1 Avahi laniger | reverse complement strand
CATCAGCCTAGCTCACAGCAACCTCAGACTCCTGGGCTCAAGTGATCCTCCTGCCTCAGCCTCCCGAGTAGCTGGGACTACAGGCATGCGCCACCATGCCCAGCTAATTTTTTCTATATATTTTTAGCTGTCCAATTAATTTCTTTCTATTTTTAGTAGAGACGGGGTCTTGCTTTTGCTCAGGCTGGTCTCGAGCTCCTGAGCTCAAACAATCCACCCGCCTCGGCCTCCCAGAGTGCTAGGATTACAGGCGTGAGCCACCACACCTGGCCTGCTCCTATATTTTTTCAGTTGAAGTTTTTATTGAGATAATTTTAGATTCACATGCAGATTTAACATGTAATACAAAGAGAACCCATGTATACTTTACCCAGTTTCCCACAGTGATAACTTTTGCAAGAGTATTGTATGATACGATAACCAGGATATTGATACAATCCACTGATCTTATTCAGATTTCTCCAGTTTCACTTGTATTCATTTGTGTGTGTGTGTGTGTGTGTGTGTGTGTTTTAGTTCTGTACAATTTTACCCCATGTGCATATTTGTGTATTCAACACCACAGCCAAAGTATACTGGACAGTTACATTAGCACAAGGATCCCTCCTGTTGCCCTTTTAAAACCATACACACTTTGCTCCCACACCCCGTGAACCCATGCCAACCACTAATCTGTTCTACATTCTTAAAATTTTGCCATTTGAAAAATGTTATGTGAATGGAATTATAAAGTATGCACCTTTTTGGGATTAGCTTTTTTCATTCAGAGTAATTCCTTGGAAATGCATCCAAATTGTTGCATGTATCAGTAGTTCATTCCTCTTTACTGCTAAACAGCATCCCTTGTTATTCATATGCCACCATTTGTTTAACCATTCACTCAAGGAAGGATATCTTTGCTGTCTCCAGTTTTTGGCTATTATGAATAAAGCTGCTGTGAACATTTGTGTACAGGTTTTCGTGTAGAGATAAATTTTCATTTCTCTGGGATAAATGTCTCAAGGGCACAATTGCTGGTTCATATGGTAATTATTAGTACATATTTAATTTTATAAAAAAGTGCCAAACTATTTTCCACAGTGACTGTATCATTTTACATTGCCACCAGTAATGTATGAGAGACCCAGTGTCTCCACATCCTTGCCAGTGTTTACTGTCAGTACTTTTTTAATTTTAGCCATTTTGATAGGTGTGTGGTGATATCTCATTGTGGTTTTGATTTGCATTTCTTTAATGGCTAATGATGTGTTATATCTTTTCATGTGCTTATTCACCATCTCTGTATCCTCTTCAGTGAAATGTCTTTTGCCCATATTTTAATGGGATTGTTTGCTTTATTGTTGAGTTTTGGGAATTCTTTGTATATTCTAGATTCTAGTGCTTTGTTGGATAAATGGTTTGCAAATATTTTTTCCCAGTGTGTATATCATCTTTATGCTCTTCCCATGGGCTTCCCAAAGTAAAAGTTTTTAATTTTGATGAGGACTGATTTTACCTTTTGTCCCTTTATAGATTGTATTTTTGGTGTCAAGTCTAGAACTTCCACTAGCTTACCTCTCTATCCCTAAAATTTTCTGCTATGTTTTCTCCTAAAACCTTAATAATTTAATATTTTACATTTAAGTCCCTGATTCATTTTGAGTTAATTATTATATAAAGTGTGAGGTTTAGGGTTTTTTTTTTTCTTTTTGGTTTTTGGGTTTTGTTTTTTTTTGCCTATGGAGGTCCAATTACTTCAACATCATTTGTTGAAAAGGCTGCCCTTCCTCCATTGAATTGCTTTTGTGTTTTTTCATCAAAGATCAGTTGGGCACATTTGTGTACATCTATCCTGTTCCACTGAAATGTGTCTATCCCTCTGCCAATATTGCACTGTTTTGATTACCGTAGCTGTATTGCTGGCCTTAATACAGGTAGAGTGATTCTTCCCACTTTATTCCTTGTCAATATTCTTTCAGCTATTCTGGGGCCTATGCCTTTCCATGTAAATTTTAGTGTAAGTTTATCTATGTCTACAATAAACTTTGTTGAGATTTTGCCAGAAATTACATTAAAGCTATACATCAGTTTGAGGAGGATTGACATCTTTACTATTAAATTTTGATTCTTCCAGTCCGCAAATACAGTATGTCTCTATTAAGTTAGGTCTTCTCCAGTGACTTTTTGTAGTTTTCAGCATACATATACTCTATATGTTTTGTTAAATATATGCCCTAGCTTTTCATTTTCATTGGAGCAATTATAAATGGTATTATTTTTAATTTTGGTTTCTGCATGTTCATTGTTTTTAGACAGGAATGCCATCGATTTTGTGTTTTAATCTTTTATCCTGTGACTGTACTGAATTCACTTACTAGTTCTACGAGTTTTTTATAGATTCCTTGAGATTTTCTACATAGGCAATCCATATCATCTGTAATGCCTTTTATTTCTTTGTCTTGCCTTATTGCATTAGATCCAACTTCTAACACTATGTTGAATAAGAGTGGTGACAGCACACATCCTTGTCTTGTTCCCAATTTTAGCATGAAAACATTCAGTCTTTCACCATTACCTATTAGGGGGTTTTTGTTGATATTCTTTATCAAGTTGATATAATTCTTAACTTTATGAGTGTTTTTTTAATCATAAATGGATGTGGAATTTTGTCAATTATTTTTTTCTGTGTCAGTTGATGGAAACATATGATCTTTTATCTTTAGTTTGTTGATAATGTTGGTTATGTTGATTGATTTTCAAATATTGAACCAGCTTTGCATACCTGCAATGAATCCCACTTGGTCATGGTATATCATTCTTCTTACACATTGTTGCATTGAGTTTGCCAATATTTCATTGACAATTTTTGCATTTAAATTCTTGGGAAATGTTAGTCTGTAGTTTTTGATTTTTTATTAATTTAGTACTGCCTTTGTATGGTTTTGGTATCAGGCTAATACTGTCCTTATAAAATGAGTTAGGTAGTAAGTATTTCCTCTTCTTTTCTGGAAGAGATTGCATACAATTGTTAATTCTTTAAATATTTGGTAGAATCCTCCAGTGACACTATCTGGATCTGGAGATTTCTTTTGGGGAAGCTTTAAAATTATGAATTCAGTTTCTTTAATGGTCATAGCGCTATTCGGGTTATCTGTTTCATGTTGGTTGAATTCTGGTAGTTTGTGGTTTTCAAGAAATTGTTCCATTTTCCCCAACTTTTAAAATTCGTGAATATAAAGCTTATGGTATTCCCTTATCTTTTTAGCTGCTGTAGAATGTGTAGTGATATACTCTATTTCCTTCTGGATATTGGTGATCTCTGTCTTCTTTTTATTTTTGTCAATCTTGATAGAGTTTTACCAGTTTTATTAATTTTTTGAAGAACAAGCTTTTTATTGATTATGCTTTCTGCCCTCATAGGTATTTCTTTTTTCATTCTGCTTTGGGCTTATTTTCCCTTTTTTTCTAGTTTCTTGAGGTAGGAACTTAGATTATTGATTTGAGGCCTTTCCTCTTTTCTGTTGTTAACATTTAGAGCTATAAGTTTCCCTGAGTACTTCTTCAGCCTTTGTGGTGTTATTTTGGTCTCCCTGGTACTTCTGGGGCTCCCATGGGTCCCTGCTGCTACTGCCTAAGGGTGTGGAAGGCATTTTCTTAGGCTAGGGTGTGTCTAAGTGGGGAAGGAGAGTCTCAAACCCATGGGGATTAAGAGACTTCATAGTCCAGACCGCTTGTTGTGGCTGTTTCCCTCTTGCCAGTTCTGCCTGCCCACATTGGTGTCTCCTATTGAGTGGAGGGATTCTCATATCTACAGTATTACAGAGGCTTCCCATGCATTCCTCTTGATGTGGCTGGGTCCCTGTTGCCAGTTCTGCTTGTACATCTTGGTATCTTTCAGCTGGGGTTGAGGAAAGTCTCTAGCCCAGTATGGAAGGCAAGTTCCTCTCCTTGCCACTTACTGTTGACAGGACTCCAGGCTGATCCCCTTTGCCAGTGATGTCTGGTTTGCTTGATGTTGTCAGGTTTCCCATTCATGCTGTGGAAGGAATAAACCTACCCAGGCAGCCTTCTGTTGATAGGTTGAGGTTTGGAAAACCTTGGATCTGGGTTGCCTTTTTCTGTTGGTTATGGGGATATAAAACAGCCTGCTACATTATTCTTCTAGTTCTGGTGTCCAAAACCAGTTTGTCTTTTTCTTAACACTTTTTAGAATTTTCTTTGTGTTATCTCTAGCATTATTTAATGAATTTGTTGTTATGCCTATTGGGGAGGATCAAGGAGAAATGGACTAGAAATCACTTGTTCCTGTATTTTTTTAAAAAGCAATCATCATTGACTTTTCTCCCCATTTGTGTAGTTTTCTTGTACTGTGATACAGATGGCTGATTCTTCTGTTTATTCTAACAGGGTTAGTGCTCAAAAAACACACTGGAAACGATCAGGCTATATCTTTTCCTGCATCAGAAATACAAATACCGGGATGCAAAGTATCAGAAAAGACCAGAATGGAAGTTTCCCAGAAGACAATGAACAAGGAAAATCATGGTGATACACACAGGGTTCAGAAACAGCATCAAGCTTTTCCAAGGACAAAAAGAAAGAAACTTTCAACTTGTAAAGAAGAGCTTCGAAAACTTACAGAGCTTCATGGGAAAGGCCACACAGGAGAAAAACTTTTTACATGTCAGGAATGTGGGAAAAACTTCAGAGTTAGCTCTGACCTTATTAAGCACCAGAGAATTCACACTGAAGAGAAACCCTATAAATGTCAACAGTGTGATAGGAGATTTAGATGGAGTTCAGATCTTAATAAGCACTTCATGACACACCAAGGAATAAAACCATATACATGCTCATGGTGTGGGAAAAGCTTTAGTCATACTACAAATCTACACAGGCACCAAAGAATTCACACAGGAGAGAAGCCCTTTAAATGTCACGAATGTGGGAAAAGATTCATTCAGAACTGCCACCTTACTAAACACCAGAGGACCCACACAGGTGAGCAACCTTATACTTGTAGCATATGCAGGAGAAACTTTAGTAGGCGGTCAAGCCTTCTTAGACACCAGAAACTCCACAGGAGAAGGGAAGTGTTTCCAGTGTCTCTAGTTTGAGGAAAGTCACCGTATGGAGCTTGGCCTTATAAGTGAGGAAAGAATACAAAATTATAAGGCACCCAATAATAGAAATCTGTCCTCAACAGAAAATTTTGGAGGGGTACATGTCACGCTTCACAGAAAGGAATCTAAGCTGTCTCTCTTATTCAGCACTGTGTCTTCAGTGCCTAGCACAAGACTGTTACATAATGAATATTTTATTTTATTTTTTTATTATTTTGTATTTAAATTTAAATCATATGTGTACTTGTTTCACATTGTCTTTCTAAGTTGGCGTTCATGTTTCAAGTATTTCAAGAGTGATATGTTCTCTTTTTGGATAATAATGAGTATGTTATAAATAAAAGAATAAAAATATAGCTGTCGGATATCTGTAGCTGTCTATCTATATTTATCTGATCACTCAGATCTTCTCCACCCTCAGTCATCTAAATTCTTCATGTATAAGGTCCTTGGCAAATATATGATAGCCATGAGTCCTATTGTCATTCTTCATTCTTTCTCAGGAGAGATGGAAAATAAGAGTATTGAGGTGCTCTACAGGGAGCTCAAAGAGAATTACTGAGTTAGGGACAGTTTCAATGGTTACCATTCTGTCTACATGAACAACCAAGCCCCAGGGCTCAGGGAAATTTTCTCTAGAATAGGAAGAGAAGATTCAATGTTTACCCTGGGAGAAGTGCCCCCATTGTAGTTGCTTCTCTCCTGAGTACCCACTACTGCAATGCCTTCTGTCAAGGAATTCCCAGTAGCAGAGGAAGGCCTGAATGCCAGTACAGACCTAGGGACCTTGCAAGCATTTGATGTCTCTCCTCCTGCTGATCCTCTCAATACAGGCATATAGAATGAAATGATGAGGGAGGCAGTCTGGGCCATCATCCAGGTATCTGTCTCTTTCTAGAAAGCATGTGGCAGTGATGAATAGACTCTTTTGACTTTCATTATGTAAATTTCAGGCTTTCAAATTGGTGCCATACTGCTCCAGGGCCTAAAGGGAGGCCCATTATTGTGGTTGCTCAGTCACAACCCTATATACCTGAATGCTCTGCAAGAAGGTCTGAAGACTTCGCAAAACTGATTTACTAAGAATGGCAAGGAGAGCCCTGTGGCCTCTTAGCCTTGGTGCACATCTGATACCAGAACAAAGTAAGGCATGTGGCTTAGAGTGATGACCCCAGTCAGTGCCAGGCCAGATGAAAACTATTTTCTGATGTTAATGGTTTCTCTCAATTCCCTGCTGGCATAAGTGACTATCTCTTAAGAAAAGATAATGTGGTGTCAAGGGACTTGGGAAGACTTGGATTTATATCTATGTCATCCTGGTTTATGATGTTGACCAAGGCTTTCATATATTTATTTAGTATTTCATAAAATTTTAACTTTTAATGAAAATTACATCTTGTATTAAATTTAAATATTAAACAAAACTCCTTTGTTACCAAATTGCCCAGAAAGGGTCAGTATTCACTTTTTTGGAATAGATGCCTTCAGATATTTTTGCCACCAAGAGACTTTTCTAAGCCTGTTTTCAGATTTGTAAAATGGGGATAATAGTTTCTACCTCTCAGGGCTGCTATTAGGATCAAATAAGACACACATGTGAGCATGCCTGACACAGTGATTGGAGAGAGTACATGTTCTGTAAACACTGGGAACATCATTTTTCAGCTAATTATTTAGAAAAGAAAATAAACTTTGTCTGCTTATCCAGCTGGATTACTATAGTGGACCTTGTATTAATCAGGACTTTGAGTTTTCAATGTAAGAAACTTAACTCCAACTAGCTGAAACAAAAAAAAAAAAAGAAAGAAAAAGAAAAGGAAGAGTAGGAGGAAGAGAAATAATTTATTGGATTATGTAACTGAGAAGTCATGAGAGTAGAATTTTTTTCAGGCTTTCTGGATGCAAAGGTTCATATGATTTCACCAGGACTCTATTTACCCACCCTTTGTCTCCAACAGGCAGCTTCTCGTAGTAGGAAGACAGCCACTTGCAGCCCTGAGCCTACTCAAGACCTTCACCTATCCATTCCAAAGAATCTTTCTTGATAGTTCAGCAAAAGCTATTTTCTTAAAATAGCAAAAGATGCTTGCCCAACCCCAAATCCATCACTGTGGCCCAAGTGGGCAGGGGCTAAGATTATAAAGAGGTATTTTGATTATGCAGGCCTGAGGTCACGTGTTCACTTTTGAGATTAGAAGAGGGCACATGAGCCCCACCTGTGTGGTCTGAGCAGCATATTAGAATGGGAGAGAGTTGGTACCTTGATGGCTGTGATGTTGGACAAATGGCATGTGTCCCTCTAGCCTCCTCACTTTCTTACCTCCATTCTTGTCCCTTTCAGTCCATCATGTACACTGCTTTTAGAGTAGAACAAGCTGCAGTTATGAAAATGTTCTTGGTTGAAAATTCTTCAGGAGCTCTCCAATGCTTTCAGGATGAATTTCAAATGCCTTAGTTTAGGACACAAGGTCTTTCACAAACTGGCCTCTGCCTACTTCTCTAGCATCATCTTATTCCACGTATATATATATCTAATTTCTGGATATAATCTATCTGCTTAATACACTATCTTGACAATATGTACCTTGTTCAAGTACTATTCTTCCTTCTAAATGTCCTTTCCCATCTATCCCCTCTTTTATAAAATCTAGTAAATTCCTTTCCCCCCTTCAAACTAGTTGAAAGTTCATCATGTCTTTTGAAAAGTCTTTTCCTTCTTGCAAGTTTGCTTTAAATATGTTACCTCTTTAACAGCATTCAATGGTCAACTCTCTTTTATACCACTTCTTATAAGATGTATTTTCTAGTTTACATGTCGCTTCTATTTTACCATAGGCTGTTTTGTGGTGAGTGATTTCGATGTATTCACCTGTAGCACCTGGCCCAGAACCTGGCTTATATTAGGAACCTGGAAAATATTTAAAAGAATTGGACACTCAGCACTTGCCAGGCCCCTCTAGCATAAGATCCAAAACAACAAATTTCACCTTCTCTGATTTCAAAAATATTTGTGGAGGCCATTATTTTTTCAGATTAAACTTTATAAAACTTTCTACCTAATTCAAGACAGTATATTAATGAGTGACAAGACTATTGACACACTTAAGGAACTGAATTCAACTTATTATTCATTTGTTGGGACCTCTCAGGCTATTATGAGGTCCCAGATGGAAGACATCACATTTGATTCATTGCCCCACACCCAGTCCCTAACACAAAAGGTGCTTATTGAATATTCAGTGTATAAATCATTGCACATATTTATATTTTTCTAATTAGCCTCTCAACAATTTGTAATAAAGCTGAAAATATTTCTGTTTTATGTCATACACCTTGGTCCCCTCTCCTTTGCATCTCCTCAGAGCCCCTACTTTCACATTTATCCTTTTAAGTCTCCAATTCTTTCTTATATTTCCCTGTAGTCAGTAGGAATTGTGTTATATTCTTGCCTCTACTTTTGTTAAGTCCAGATTGCAGGGCAGGACAGCTAAATGGGAGTCAGACACCAAGAATCCCAATACAAGAAAGTCTTGGCCTCTACATGTCTGTCGGATGCAAGTGAAGACAAAACAGATTGCAGGCCTATTGTAGCAGTTTCAGGGAGCCAGTCCAGAACTATGACATTATGGGTAGTATAGTGTTATGGAATAAATTTATGTTGTTTAAACCACTCCGTGGTACTTTGTTATGGCAGCCCTGGCAAACATGGGTATTTTAGGAAGCCTTTGCATTCACTTCTTCTACCATTAAGTGCTAAGATTTGGTGTGGTCAAATGAAAAGCACTCTAGATTAAGAATCAAAAGGTCCAAGTGCTGAGTGTCTGTTTTTCCTAAGGATCAGCAAGACCTTGAGCAAGTCATGTTACTCCACTGAATCTTGGTTTCTGCATCTCTGAGGAAAGATACTTATCTTTGTTCTACTCCCTCACAGAATGACTCTAGGATCATATTCATGGCTATGAAGTCACACTTTAATTATGCATCAGTTTACAAGTGTTAAGGATTACTATTTTTCTCATTACTATCACTCTGTAGAGAAGTTTGCAATTCTCATTTACTTTCCAAATTTTCCCAATATAATGGTGAAGATGCAGACTTTGCTGCATTCTGTTTGGAGGGAATCCAACCATATTCAACTTAATGAGTTCTCTTTGGCAAATCACATTTTATATAATTCAACAATCTCAGAGAAGAGCTCACTGCTCTGAGCTTTGGGAAGGTGATTAGACAGTTGTATGTGGTGTGGCAGGGGCCCCACAGCATCTACTAAGAATGTGATGGGACTGGAGACATTATGGGCATGTTGTTGGATAACTCAGCTAATCACCTGACACACACAGACTTGTTACATTATAGTCAAAGTCTTAGGTTATTTGTCAACTGTTCACTTAATCTACATACTCAACTTAATTTTTTATGTTAATAGATGATTTTTCCAATAGTTTTATATTTACAGAAAAATCGAGTGGAAAGTATAGAAAGTTCACATATGCCCATCTCCACAGTCCCCCCTATTATTAGCATCTTGCACTAATGTGGAATATTTATTACCATTGATGAGCCAATATTTATACATTCTTATTAACTGAAGTCCACAATTTATATAGGTTTTACTCATTGTGTTGCACATTTTACAGGTTTTGACAAATGTAATTAATCCCACTTGATCATATTGTATATTTCTTTTTATAACATTGTTGAATTCAATTTGCTAACATAGAGAATTTTTACATCCATGTTCATGAGAGATATTGGTCTATAGTTTTCCTTTTTTATATTATCTTTGTCTGATTTTGATATTAGGTTAATGCTAGCCTCGCAGAATGAGTTAGGAAGAATTCCCTGTAACTCAATTTCCTAGAAGAGATTTTAGAGAACTAGCATAATTTCTAATTTAAATGCTTGGTAGAATTTATCACTGAACCCAGCAGGGCTTTGTGATTTCTGTTTTGGGAGGTTATATAATTATGGATTCATTTTAGTAAATAAATATAAGCTTATTCAGATTGTGTCTTCTTATGTGAGTTTCTATACATTGCATCTTTTAGAAATTGCTTCATTTCATCTAGATTATCAAATTTGTGGGCTTAGAGTTGTTTACCTATTATCCTTTTAATGTCCATGGGATCATTGGTGATGATCCCATTTCATTTCTGATATTAGTATTTGTGTATTCTCTTTTTTTCCCACATAGTCTAGCTAGATGTTCAAAATTGTATTTATCTTCTCAAAGAGCCACATTTTGATACTATGGATTTACTTTATTTATTTTATGTTTTTAACAGAAAGGTTTTTTTTTTTTAGCTGCTGACAAAATTGTTTATTGCAAAACAGGATATATTTTCAAATTGTAACACAATATTTATAAATAATGAAATATAAAAGGTCACTTATGTGATTAAGTGACATTTACAAAACACTGTCTTGAGAATTATAATTTGATGAATTTTTTATTTCAAAGTATTATGGGAATACAAATATTTTTGGTTACATGAATCACTTTTATAATGCTTGAGACACAGTTGTAAGTGTGCCCATCACCCAGATAATGTCCATTGTACCCGATAGATAGGTTTTCACTGGTCCCCTTTTCCCCCTCACCCCTGTTTGATTTCCGTTGAAATTTACTTCCCTCTATGCACATGTGTGGTCATTGGTTAGTTCCAATTTAATAGTGAGTACCTGTGGTGTTTGTTTTTCCATTCTTGAAATATTTCACTTAGGATAATGATCTCCAGTTCCATCCAGGTTGTTGCAAAAGTTTTTAATTCATCTTTTTTTATGGCTGAGTAGTACTCCATGATATTCATATACTACATTTTCTTAATTTTCTCATGGATTGATGGGCACTTGGGTTAATTCCACATCCTTGCAATTGTGACTTGTGCTACAATAAACATTCATGTGCAGTTGTCTTTTTGATAAAATGACTTCTTTTCCTTTGAGCAAAAAGTCTTAATTGGTGAATTTAAAGTAAGCAGGCATGAGTTCCGAGAGGTCACAGTCATGCTGTGATGGAGAGATGGTTACTGTGGCCTACCTGCACAGTCCATGTGGGGTGTGATGATCAGCGAGGCCAATCAAGTAGGCTGTATGCATCTGTTCCTTAGGGAAGTGGTCACTAGGGAACAGTTGTATAAGGCAGCTATCTGGAAGAACCACATTGAGGAACTGTTGTGGGGGGGGCATGTAGAACTGGAAACTGTCAAGGGTGACTGATTCCTGCTTCTAGTATGAGAAAGTCCAGCTTATATTTAAAATGGATGCTGAGACAACATAAAATTATAAGTATTCACTACCTTTCACATACCTACACCCACTCCCCCCAAATTACCCCTGCCTCAGCCACTTCACTGGCCCAGTAAAAGCTTTGGGAATGTCTACAGTAGTTCATAAGCCAATAAAAATGCATGAAAGCAACAAATCAGTAAATAGAATACCTAGAAATGTTCATAAACCTTTCTGGTCTTCCTTTTCAAAGCAATCTCCCTTACATTCTCGTATGGAATGTATGTAATTTAAAAAAAAATCATATGTGGAAAGAAGGAGGCAGCAGAGGTTAAACACAATTGATCATATGCTTGGAGTTAGCTATGCTCCCAGAAAAAGAGGTCCCAGGCAGGATCGTCACAAGAGATTTGGAAATAATAGAGACAGAGAAATAATAGAGACAGAGACAAAGTGTAGTTTAAAGTGATGGGGGAATAAGGGGTCCTCCAGCATTCCTGTGAGCTGTGAGTCACAGTGAAGTCCCACATCAGAATGTACTGATACAGCAATTAGTTGTTAGTGGTTACAGATTTATGTGTACAGATTATTCATTTAGGTTTCAAGGCTCCCCAAAAGTTTCTAGAGATCCCTTAATTAATTCTATCCATGTGAGCAAATGGTTACAAAATTTTTCTAAGATAAACTTCTAAGCCCTAAGTTAAGAATAGATCTAGCTAAGTATACAAGCTAAAGATAAAATTGTCAATTAGCAGAGAAGCTAAACAAAAATATAGAGGCTATGTATTTCTTTATATAGTTTCTCATCAACTGAGACATGTGGTCAGGAGTGAAGCAAGAACTATCCTTGAGGCTAATTGATTTCAGCTGCAGGTGTCTGCTGGGCTCGCATTCATTGATCAGTCCTTAACCTGTGACCCCATGCCGAACTCTGTCTTACACAAGCATCAGGTGCTGGCCTCCAGGTCTCGAGACAGGCGTCGACTTGCATTCGCCCCTGACTGGTGTGATGCCTGCCCCCCTGTTGCTAGGCAACTTCTGGTCTGTGAACTAACACACTCACAGATTCCTTCAAGGCAAAGCTCTGCAAAACTCCTGAAACCTTACATGTCTGTTAGCCCTATATTCCAACAATCATAGGTTGATAATTATTGTAGATAGATGATGTGAGCATGCAACTTCATGGTATTGTTTTTTCACTTTCACGCATTTGAACATTTCTATAAATCTGCAAAATGCAGTCTACCTTAGAGAACAACCAAAAATATGATATTGTGAGCAATAAGGGCCTTATCCCAAGCTTGTTTTTCTCTGGAAAGAAGGCACCCAAACTTAGCACCACACACTTGCCTTGGAATATATGCTCGCATAGAAAGGATCCAAGGTTCTGGAAATATGGCCCCATCCCCAGACTTATCACCATCTGCTTTGGACTGCAGATGCGAGGATCTAAGGACACTGGATCTGTGAGAACAGATTTCAGACCAAGGAGCCCATTAAGGGTGATAAAAGCAACTCAGACCTTATCCTTCCACCAATTCAGTTGCTCAAATACTATACCATCCCTCTCTGTTGTGTCTGCAATACCCTCTTTTAAGAGAGTGCCAGTAATGTCCCTTTTAGGCAGTGTAAGCGTCCCTTTGAGAACATCAAATTGGCATATCGTCAACAGCTTCTCACAGATAAATAGGAAAGTATAATAACAGATAAAGTCTGAGTGCCTATACCCTCTTAGGTATTGACAAGTAGTAGGAGCTATACAGCTAGTCTGAAACCTGACCTGGGAAGTTTCTGGATCTCCAGTCTTTCCCATGAGGATTCAAAAGGCACAGCAGAAGTTACTTTGCATTGACAGGACTGAGGTAAAGTTTTTGTTTCCACTATTGAGCAGTGTTTAGTCAATAGAAGAGTGGTTCAAGCTATCAGAAATACACTTGGATAATATTCAAGCTATATTCCCATATATGCAATCAGGGTTCAGGAATGGTGTCTTCATCCTTTTGGGCAGCTATAAAAATCCTATACACTGGGTAGCTTATAAAAAGCAGAAATTTATTTCTCACATTTCTGGAGGCTAACATGTATAAGATAAAAGTGCCAGCAAAATTAGTTTCTCGTAAGGGCAAGATTTCTGGCTCATAGATGGTGCCTTCTTGTTGTGTCTTCACATGGTGGGAGGGGCAAAGGAGCTCTCTGGGGGGTCTTTATAAGGGCTCTTATCACTTTCATGAGAGTTCTACTCTCATGACCTAATTGCCTACCACAAGGCCTGCCTCCTAATACTATCACGCTGTTGATTAGGATTTCAACCTATGAATTTGGAGGACATGAATTCATGCTATTCTTACCACAGCAAATAATTATGACTTACTAAGTTGTTGTTCCTCCTAGTCACTTCATATGTGCCAATAAATAGTCAGACACACAGAATTCCTATGATTCCTAATATCTTATAATTTGGTAGTGTAAAAATCATTCTTTTCAGCAGATTAGTGTAAGAGCACAATGTCTGACAACACGCCATTGCCAATCCTTTCCTGGAACTCAGGATTTCTCATACACCAGATAACACCAATGCCAGCGTGAGCTTTTCCTAAAGGGCGAGGTGCTCACTGTATTCATTTCACAGACAGCAGTATGATGCACAGTGTAGTCAACTGGGTTAAACTCCCACTTGCAACATTTTCCCGTGTGACTTAAACAAGGCATTTGAGCCACATGAGTGTGGAAGAAAGTAACGCTAAGGAAAGACTGTCTGGAAGAGAATGTTAGAACAACATGCCAGAAAAAGCAGGTCATGTTCAGAAGTCTATCTATATTATCACAACTTACTTATAAAAATGAGAGGGTGAGTGGTGAGCTTATCAAGAGCTATTATTCATAGGCCTAAGAAAATTCCTTGGGAACAGATGGAAGCAATACAATTTAAACCGGCTGAGAAGTGAAGACATTTTAGGAAAAATGCAAAATGAGAATCTGGCCCCATAACAAATTATTCCTTGCAAGAGGGTCATATGGGCTCATATCACACTTGACAGTGTACATTTCTCTTTTTCAGCCCAGCAAAGGCAAATCCATGCTGAAGAAATTGAGCTCTGGTAGCTTTCTCATAGAATTTAAGGCTTGTTTATGTCATCCAAACATGGACTGACAAGAATTCTAGAAAGACTGAAACAATGGTTTTCACCTCTTTCTAGCAGCAGATGAAGCTATGGAAAAATGATAATGTATATAGAAAAGCCAAGATAATCTTACACTCCCTGTAAGTCCTACCTCCTTCTTGAGAGCAGTTAATACACCTTCCCCTCCTGTAATGTCTCTTTCCCCACTCCCCCAGCCCCCTCCATCCAGATCAGGTACTTCTCACTGAAACCTAGAATCTCTCTGAGAGAGTTAAGATGGAACGGTGAACCAGCCCTATATATTTATTCCCTGATTTCTGGAGGGTGACATCTCAGAGAACCTCTAGCAGCAGTAATTCCTTTCCCATGTACTCCTGGATTCCTGAGACCATGGCTACCTTAATTCACACACTCGCTCATACAGAGCTGGGCTGAGCGAAGACACCATATACTTGGCCAATGTTCCCCATCAGCTAGGGGGCCAACGGAATCAGGCATCCAGGCCATATCTGAATTTTGACAAAGATTTATTACTGGATTCTTATCACTTGCTTGAGAGACATTCTATAGCCATCATTCTCTGTTCCTGTTCTGGACAGTTTCTCTGTAACTTACTAGCTCTGATTCCCTGGGCAAGTGCCTTAATTTTCTGAGACATGCAAACTGTACTTGGCTCCCTAGACGGCCATTAGCATGAAGGCAGATGATGAGGGCTAAATGCTCAGCACATGGCCTATTGCAGGCAGTGAAAAGGCTTTTCAGCCATTTAAAATGGGGAGCTTCTGTTGGCATGAATGTGGAGAGATAGGAACTCTCATACACTGCTGGTGGGACTGCAAACTAGTACAACCTCTGTGGAAAGTAATATGGAGATACCTCAAGAGCTACAAGTAGAACTACCATTTGATCCAGCAATTGCATTACTGGGAATCTACCCAAAGGAACAAAAGACATTCTATAATAAAGACATTTGCACTAGAATGTTTATAGAAGCACAATTCACAATTACAAAGACGTGGAAACAACCCAAGTGCCCATCAACACATGAGTGGATGAATAAAATGTGGTATATGTATACCATGGAGTACTATTCAGCTTTAAGAAACAATGATGATATACCACCTCTTGTATACTCCTGGATAGAGCTGGAACGCATTCTACTAAGTGAGGTATCCCAAGAATGGAAAGACAAGCACCACATGTACTCCCCATCAAATTGGTATTAACTTATCCCACAGATTTTGATAACTTGTATCCCCATTGTCATTTAGTTCAAAAAATATTTTGATTTCCATCTGGATCTCCTCCTTGACCCAACAGTCATTCAGCAAAATTGTTTAATTTCCATGACTTTGTGAAGTGGTGAGTGTTTCTTTTGGAATTGATCTCTAATTTTGTACCACTGTCATCTCAGAAGATACATGGCATTATTATTTCTATTTGTTTAAATTTGTTGAGATCTGAATTGTGGCCTAGAATGTGATTGACTTTAGAGAAAGTTCCACCAGCTGATGAGAAGAATGTATATTCAGCTTTATTTGGGTGGAATGTTCTGTAGATGTCTGTTAGACCCATTTGTTTTAGAGCTCTGTTTAAGTCCATTGTTTCTTTGCTTATATTCTGCTTGGAGGATCTGTCCAGTTTGATCAGTGGGGTGTTGAAATCCCCAGCTACTATGGCATTACTGTTTATCATATTATTTAGATCAAACAGGATTTGCTTTATGTATCTGGGTGCTCCTCTGTTGGGCACGTAAATATTAAGAATTGTTAAGTCTTCTTGTTGGATTTTTTCCTCCACCACTATATAGTGACAATCTTTGTCTTTCTTTACTTTTGCTGTTTTAAAGTTTATGTTATCTGATATAAGAATAGCTACTCCAGCTTTCTTTTGATTTCCATTTGCCTGGAAGTTTGTTTTCCAACTCTTCACCTTGAGTCTGAAAGCGTCTTTGTGGGTAAGATGTGTTTCCTGGAGACAGCAGATACTTGGCTTGTGTTTTTTTATCCCCTTAGCCAGTCTATGTCTCTTCAGTGGACAATTTAAACCATTTGCATTTATTGAGAGAATTGATATTTGGGGTAGATTTCTGTTCATACTGTTGGATAAATTCTTATTGTTTTGTTTTACCTCTCAAGCCATTGTGGAATCAGGGTTATGGACACTAACTCTTGAGTGATTTTACTTTGGTGGGTGTCTATCATGCTGTTCAGTGTATTATGCAGTTCTGGGTACTTCCTTCAGGGCCAGTCTGGTCTTCACAAATTCCATCAGTTATTGTTTGCATGGGAAAGTCTTTATTTCTCCCTCATAGATGAAGCTTAGTTTTACTAGATAAAGAATTCTAGGTTGGCCATTATTCTGTTTTAGAAAATTGAGGATGAGTCCCCAGTTCCTTCTGGTTTGTGAGGTGCTTCTTGTACCTGGATATCTAGATTTCTGTCCAGGCCAGGTAAGTTTTCCTTCATTATTCCAAGAAATAGATTTTTCAGCCCTTGTGTATTTTCTTCTTCTCTCTCTGTGATGCCTGTAATTCTTATGTTTGGTTTCTTTACATAATCCCACATTTCTTGTATGTTTTGCTCATGCATATTGCTTTTGTGTTCTTTTTCTTCATCTGATTTGTTTAGCACATAGGCATTATCTTCAAGCTCTGAGATTCTTTCCTCTGCATGATCTACACTATTCTTAAGACTTTCCACTGTGTTTTGTAGTTTCTTGAATGCCTCTTTCATTTCTAGTATTTCTGTTTGGTTCTTTCATAATATTTCAATTTCTTTGGAAAAGTTTTCAGGCTGGGTGGGGTGGCTCACACCTATAATCCTAGCACTCTGGGAGGCCAAGGAGGGAGGATTGTTTGAGCTCAGGAGTTCGAGACCAGCCTGACCAAGAGCGAGACCGCATCTATACAAAAAAATAGAAAGAAATTAGCTGGACAGCTAAATATATATATATATATATAAAATTAGCCAGACGTGGTGGCACATATCTGTATTCCCAGCTACTTGGGAGGCTGAGACAGAAGGATTGCTTGAGCCTGGGAGTTTGAGGTTGCTGTGAGCTAGGCTGACGCCATGGCACTCTAGCCCAGGCAACAGAGTGAGGCTTTGTCTCAGAAAAAAAAAAAAAGAAAGAAAGAAAATTTTTCATTCATTTCCTGTATTATTTCTGTGGCTTCTTTGTGTTGGGTTTTTATTTTCTCTTCAATTCCATTGAGTTTTCTTACAATCCATATTCAGAATTCTTCTGTCATTTTAATCATTGTCTTTAAGTTGGTGTCCGTTTTGTTGAGGATCTAATGATTTCTTTTGGAGGTGACTTTTCCCTCTGTTCTTTCATATTTCCTGCTTTCTTTTGCTGATTCTTTCTCATCAGGCTACTTGGTCGAGAACTGGGGGTGCTAGGACTGATTTATGGCCCTATCTCCACGTCCCCAAGGGTTGTTCCTTGACAGTGCTGGCGAGAGGCATGGTGGTCCTGTATTGCCCTTAGGGGTATTTTAGCAAGTTGAGTCACCTCTGACCTATTGTTCACCTCTTGCCAATGGAAACTAGTGAGTTTGCTCCCACAGTTTAAGCTCCCAGGTGGTGGATTGCACTTTTGGGTATGACTCCATTGCCCTCTAATAGCTTGAGATGGAAGGCACTGTGTTAAGCTATTAGGTTACCCTGTCATTGATTGTAGTTTCTGTGGAGGAGTCAGTTATCGAGGTAATCTGATGTCTCTGTGGTAGACTCTGGTCCCCAGATGGGGCATACAAATGCCGCAGTCTTTGGGAGGGGCCTTGCCACTCCCAAGGATTACTTGGACCCTCTTCCCCCTTAAGGTGGGAGTAGAGGCAAGATAGATTGCAGCTGGTGCACGCAAGCCTGGGTTTGTGTGCTTCTGTGATTGCTTGATCTGCCGCTAGGGGGAGCCGCAAATATGTTATTCAGGGCTCTTTCACCACACTTGGAGGGCTGCTCCTGATGGGAGTGGGCAATTGGTGCAATTGCTGAGGTCTCTGGCCAGATTTTTCCTTCTCTGTCCACAAACTCCAATGCTGGAGGCCGCCTGGACCTGGAGAGCAAGCCCTGGAGTTACGTTCTTATTAGATGACCTAAGCCAGTCTGGCGGGACGAATCACCAGGCCATCAACTGTTTTTTGGCACCGAAGACCCACAGATTCATGCCAGTTCACAGAGAAAGCGTCTTTTCTTGCATCTCCTCACCTCCAAGGGTGGAGCCCACCTCACCTGACACGAAAGTCCCCGGGGTGGGGCAGGGGTGTTGCCTGAAACCACCTCACACTACGATGTCTCCAGGCTAGGGACCCCAACAGCGGCGGTTTCCTGCCCCTGCAGAGTTAGCATTGGGGGCCACCACTCAGGAGTTGGCAGATGCTGGTCCAGCGGGCTGAATCAACCAGACGCCAGCTGTCACCTCTGCATCATAGTCCTGCAGTCTGCTTAGCAGAGGGTCCTGCTCTTTTTTTTCCCACCCCAGCCGGCCGAATGGCCAGCGGTTTCCAGTGGCAAAGCCCCCTTTTTAGCGTTCACCTCCTGCGCTCTGGTTCCCCTAACCACCAGAGGCGAGGTGCCTGTCTCCAAACTCCCTGGTGCAGTCGGGGTGATCTCTTCCCCACCCGGTGCGGTCCCAGCACAGAGCACCAGAGAGTTCAAAATGTTGCCCACTATTGTCTCCTCTCCACAGAGCCTGTCATTCTATGCCAGGACTTTGCACTGACTTCAGGCACGTCCCTGTCTGAGTGGGTGTGGAGGTCTGTGGGGGAGCGGGGCATCCTCTTGTGAGTCAGATCACACTGAGCTGGCCCGGCGGGTGTGACCCTCCCACACTCTATTCCTTACTGTATGTCTCTCACTCTCCAGTCTTTGTGAATGTATCTCCCTTTCACCTTTTTTCCTGTTCTGCGTGTCCCACGCTGTTTTTCTGCAGATTCACAGTGCCGTTCTTGGGGGGAAGTGATCCACTTGTATGTAGCCGTCAGAGTTCTTCATCTCCTTCTCTGGGGGCAGTGAGCCAGGAGGCCACCACTAATCGGCCATTTTTTCCTTCTCTGTGGTTTTGATTTGTATATATCTGATGGCTACCATAGTTCATTGAATGGACTGAGCAGTTTTTCATCTATTTTTTGGCCATTTGTATGTATTCTTTGGAGAAATGTCTCTTTCCTCCCTTTCCTCCCTTTTTGGTTGTGTTATTTGTCTTTCATTGTTGAGTTGTATGAAGTCAAAATATATTATGAATACTGTTCTCTTGTAAGATACATGCTTTGAAAGTCTTTTTTTCCGTTCTGTAAATTTTATCTTCTCACTTTTTTGGCACTGTCCTTCATTTGTTCATGTTTATGTCAAATACTTATTGAGTACCTCCTATTTGCATCTCACTGTGTCAGGTCCCCCACAGGACATATCTCTCAAAGAGGTAAAAGGAGACACATGCCTTCAACATGTAAAATATAATTTTCAGTTATAATAGGAGCTGTGAAAGAAATAAGGCATTCAAACCAAATATCAGCACTGCAGTCTCCTAATATATAAATGAGATAAGCACTTGCACTATGGAATGGATTTTCAAACATTGCAGCTTGGAAAACTAGAAAACAGATGATCAAACCTCAGACTATCAGGGTCCCTTATCTTAAAAAACCCAATGAAAATTTATAGGTTATAGGAATAATGATGTCATTTAACAAAACTAAACATCAACCTACAACTACATTTGAAAGGAATCTGTTCATGGTCACTCCCATCCCAGAACCTCCTATCACATACACTTGCCAACTTTTCTTTATGACTCTTAATTACCAGATAGAAATTCTTATTTACTGCTATATTTACCAAAGTATTGTCTGTCTCTTCCCACTTGTATGTCAGCTCCATGACAGCAGAGATTTTGTTTGTTGTTCTTGTCTACTGGGCCCCCAGCATCTAGAACAGTGCCTGGCACATGATGGGTGCTCAATAAATACTACAGGAATAAATTGAATAAGAGAAGGGTAACATCCTGGGTGATTCCAGGCAACCTGTGGGAGAATCTGGTTTCCAGGCAAGTCACACCAAATCTGAATACTTCACCTTCCCACTTGCCTCTATCTAAACAGTATTTGTCCTCTCTCCAGATAATGTTACAGCTGGCTTGGAAGACATGAGATCCTGTCCTAACTCAGCTTTTTCCTGGCTGTGTAGCCTGTCCTCAGGATTCTGACAATGGCAACAACTTGTAAGTAAAATCACCCAGTAAATTAGGTTTTCTTTGATATCAATGACTCGGCCTCCCTTGTGTATGTGAGTTGCACCATGGAGTAAAATGTTATTCCTTCAATCACAAAAGTTATATTGGAAATAAATATTTAATTAATGTTTAAAAAATCATTTCTAAAAACATATAATGACAGTTCTTTAAATAACATGTATCAGTAAGTATATTATTCATTATGATTTAATGGATGGGAAAAATTCCCATTTATATCTTTTTTTCAAAACTCAGCACAGATCTCTTTTTTTTGTCAAAGAATGTCAATGTTAGCTTTACAACTGTTGTATTTTCTTTGTTTGCTATAACAAAATTTTCATACCACAGTAAGTGTGACTTAAACAACAGGCATTTATATCTCAGATTTCTGGAGGCTTGGAAATCCAAGATCAAGATGCAGGCTGATTCACTTCCTGGTGAGGGCCCCCTTACTGGCTTGCAGAAGGCAGCCTTTTCTCTGTGTTTTCATGGGGAAGAGGGAGAGAAAATTTTGGTTTCTCTTCCTCTTCTTATAGGGACACTAATCCTATCATGGGGGCTCCACCCTCATGACCTCATCTAAACCTAATTATCTCCCAAAAGCCACACCTTCAGATAAGATCACATTGGGGGTTAGGGGCTTCAACTTGTGAATTTTAGGGGGACACAAATGTTAAGTCTCTATCCACTGTGATGTGTGTTCTTTACATTGTCAAAATAACTTGCACCTTTTATGTAGTTTCAATGGAATTTCAAAAATAAGATTATGCTTTTCACTATTTATATACATAGTATCCCCTCAAGTCCCCAAAGCAGTCAAGAAATGAAGTTTCTAATCAACATCATTTACAATTAACTGGGATAATGCTCTTATGAAGTGAAACTGCTCTAGGCTGAGGCTGCCTCAGCAGAGCACACTCTGCTCTCCCTTGTGAGACCAACATAACTGCTAACTGATCTGAGTCCTCAGGTGTGGATGTTTAGATCTATACCCCTTTACCAACCTCAAGACATCACTCTCGTAGCCAGAGCATCGGTTCTGATGTCAGCTCACTTGGAAAGATGCTCAAGAAGAACAAAAGTCTATGCTGTCCTGGGTGACTATTACAATGAAGTGGTAAATATAAATCAGTTTTTAAGGAGTTCAAAAAGCAATGGAAAGTCCTTTCTCTCTCTCTTCCTCCCTTTCTTGGAGGGCAGCACACCAAGAGTAGGAAGGCAGGTGGTTCCAAGGAGGCCTCCTGGAAGCTAGGGTCCATGAAAAGAGAGAGTTAGAATATAATGGGAAGGCTGCCTGCAGTATGAAAGTATATACAGCAGGATTATGCAAATAAGTAAATATAGTGAAGATGATGGGAGGAAGGGTTCTCCATAGTTGAGAAGGAAGCAATATAAACATGGAAAGGTAGAAAGAGAGGAAGATGTTGAATAAACCCTGTTTTTGTGGACTGACACTGGAAGTATGCGTGTAAACTCATTATATTCCAATAGACATTGAAATAAGAGCTTGAATTCTAAACATTATATTCTTTAAACAAAGGAAACAGGGATCCTTGTAGATATAGCTGATGAAATATAATTTTTAATTTCAGACAAAATAATGAACCACAAGTTAAATATGACAAGCAGGAATTGTTTAAAGTCACAAAACATATCCCTTAGATGTACAAATTTTTATGCATCTCATAACAGCAGTGAAATAAAAAAACAGCACCTATTAAAGGTACAGGTAGTAATAGATGAAATCACAATCATGATGAGAAACATCAAAATGCCTCTATTATTGAGGCAATTGGAATCATGGTGGCAAGAAGAGTAGGTACAATATTTTGGGTCCAAATTATGTTCCAGATAGTTTAACAGAACTTCATTTTTAAGACTCATTTCAGACAGACATAATTGGCCCAAGGGCAATGATCTTGACCCCTGCTCAAGATCATTGTCTTATTTCAATTTTTTCATCGTATATCCCTATCTGAGATGAGGGGAATCTGATGTCATCACATCTGCAATCCATTTTCCAGCATGCCAGTTTGAAGCTCTATAGCAGAACATTGGAACCCCAGAAAATTGTGTGTCAGGTCCCTATATTTTCATGCCATTTCTGTCCTAGCTACAGAAAACACGTTTCTAATGTAACCCACTACTTCCTGGTCCCTGAGTCCTAGTGCCATGATGTCATCCACTTAGGGAGAAAGGTGCGATGTCCCCCAATGAGCGTGAGATGATCAAGGACCCTTCATTCTAAATTGGGGCAAACAGCCTTGAAGCTGACATATGCCTGAGGGAAAATATTCAAAGTACCTCTGCTTGACCTTTCCTGTGGAAGCAAACATGTTCTGGGGTTTGCTATTTAAAAGAATGAAGGAACTTTATTCATTCCCCACAACTGCAGCATCCAAGGTGATTATGTGATTCACTCACTCCAGTGAGGATGTTGGTGAAACAGAGCTGTGATTGATTCACCACTTGATTGGTCTTCCCATAGTCCACTGTTACTCTCAAAGAACATTCTTCCACATCAACCAAACTGGAGAATTAAATGGGGATGTGGTAGAATCCATGGCCCATGCATCTCTCAAATCCAACAGTGGACTTTTCTGCATTCCCACAAGGCGTGGGGCTGCTTTTGAAAAACGACTTTCACAGGGACATGGAGCTGCCAGAGCTCCCACTTGCCCCTCTATATCCCAGAAGCTACTGCTGCATGGGTCATGAAGCCACAGGGGATATTAAAAGAATGCGAGTTACATTAGGGT
>CAUYSK010124347.1:0-42833 GCA_963575035.1 Avahi laniger | reverse complement strand
TCTGCTTTCATCACTGCCAGAAGCAATGGGCTCAGAGGGCTAGACACATTTGGAGATGGAGGGAAAGAGTCCTTTCCCCTGGATTTTCCTCATTCAAAAATTAAAAGCAGAAGACCAACAGCAATTTTTTTTTTTTTTTTTGAGACAGAGTCTTGCTCTGCTGCCCGGAGTAGAGTGCCGTGGCGTCAGCCTAGCTCACAGCAACCTCAAACTCCTGGGCTCGAGCAATCCTACTGTCTCAGCCTCCAGAGTAGCTGGGACTACAGGCATGCGCCACCATGCCCAGCTAATTTTTTCTATATAGATTTTTAGTTGTCCAAATAATTTCTTTCTATTTTTAGTAGAGACAGGGTCTCGCTGTTGCTCAGGCTGGTCTCGAACTCCTGACCTTGAGCGATCCACCCGCCTCGGCCTCCCAGAGTGCTAGGATTACAGGTGTAAGCCACTGCGCCCAGCCCCAACAGCAATTTTTAAGACCTGAAGAAAATTAAACTGTGTGTGTGTGTGTCTACCTACTGTCTATCACACAGAAATGGCTCAGAGCTGTTTTTGTCTGCCTTCTTTGAGGACTTGCTGGAAACACTACAAACATCCTCACTCGCTCGGGGAAGAGAAGTCTCAGTGCCCTTCTGGTACTGGCACAGGATCCCCTCTGCGAATCCCACATTCATTCATCCACCGGCACCCCGCATGTGCCAGGCACCGTGCTTGTCCCAGGGAGAAGGGCCGAACTGAAATGTGCAGGCCTGCTGGCGTGCACTGTTGAGCGAATGAATCCCGTGAATGCTGCTAAGGGTAGGATGGAGGAACATGAAGCTAACATTGGAGCTGAAAAGCAGAAATGGGTCAGGCTTTGGGACCCAGTTGATTTTGCAAATATTCAAGTATTAGGGCAAACTGTAAGCCAGCAAATGTTACTTTGATACACACGTGTCTGTCAAGTCACCCATACCACCCAGCAAAGGCAGGAGAATCCCAAAGACAAAGACAGGAGACAGAAAGGTCTGGAACGTTCTCAGGAAACAGTGAGTAGTGGATTTGTTTGGGGCTTAAAGAGCACAAAGAAGCCAGGCAAGAAGTCAGTCAAGAAAAGAAGGCTGCCAGACAATTCCAGACCAGCTAGCTCAGACTTCCAACTGGGTAGGGGAAACCAGCAGGACAGTGGCCCGTGCAGAGCCAGGCTTTGAGTGGGCCCTGGGTCACACTGTGGCAGGTAGACTCTCGAAGAAGGACGTTGAGGAACTGAGAAGCCACAGTAATTCTGGAACTATTTTGCAACATGGCACCCACAGATGATGGGGGTTGATGTTCATGTGGCCCACCAGAAAGGGAGGGAAAGCCGCTCCAGGTCTCAGGCAGCTAGCCCTGGGCTCTCACAGCCACAGGCCTTGGAGGCTGCCCTAGGGGCTGAGGGACCAGCGGCTCACACTCCTGTGACTGTCCAACCAAGCTGGAAAGCTCTGATCTGGAAGAAATGACTAGAAACTTGGTAATGGGTACGTCTGGGCGAGGAAGGCAAGGGAGTTGGGATTTCAGCTCTTCGCCATGTGTATTATTTTAACTTACCAAAGTGGGTGTGTATTACATTCACAAAGATAAATATAGCTTCTAAGGAGCCAACCGATGTGGAGAGGCTGGCTTTGACCCCTCCTCATCTGAGACTGGAGGGAATAAGAAATCGGGGGGAAGGGGTATTGGGGAGTAGAAGTGGAGGTGCTGATATAACTATACTCTTCAGGGAATCTTACTGATAAATGAATAGTATCATTGCAAATTTGTATCTTTATAACTTTGGGTTTCCTTAACTTCCTATTAACACCTTGAATGTCATAGTATAGGAAGGACCTAATCAGAACAAAGGAATATTATGCGTCTATTAAAACAATAATTATGAAAACTATTCATATACATAGAAAACACTCATTTTGGAAGCACTCTTAGAAATGTAATTATCTCTTGCTTTTATATATTGATAGAAGAAAAATAAAAAGCAGAATACAAGTAGCATGTACCAGTATACAACTATGGCCGGGAGAAGTTCTAAAAGGTAAAATGGGAAAATAGAAATAATCATTGTGTCCTGGACACTTTTGACCTCACCGCTGGACTCAGGCCCTTGCTATTGCCACCAAAGTCAGAGAGCCTCTGAGCCACCCGCTGCTTGAGCCCCAGCTGGCAGGAGGCAGGGACCAGGAGCACAGGGCCCTCTTGGGTAGGGGAGGAGGGACTCCTGCTCCCGCAAAAATGCAGCCAATGGGTAACTCCTCCAAGTAGGAAGGGGGTTCTCATGCTGGGACATGCCCCCAAAAGACAAATGTCCATTGTAGTAGGGCAATTGGGTTATGGATTTTTTGGTCAAAATCTTCATTTTGTTGCACTGTTTTTAAATTAATATTTTAAAAGTTCATGCATTCACATGATTCAAAAGCCAGAAAGCATAAAAAGATACACACAGGGTATGTTTCCCTCCCACCTTTGTCTTCTGTCTGCCTAGTTCTTCCCACCCCAAAGTTTCTTATGTATCCTTCCAGAATTTCTTATGTGCCTACAAGTAATAAAAACACAGATTTTTATTTTCCCTTTTATTATGCAAAATGTACATCGTACACACTCTTGGACATCTTGCTTTTTTATTGGTTTTCTCACACGTGGAGGAGATACCAGTACATAGAAAGCTTTCTCATTCTTTTTTATAGTTACGTAGTATTCCATTATATTAATGTATCGTAATTGATTTAACCACTTGTCCACTATTGGTAGACACTGGACATTGGATTGTTTCCAAAAGTTTGTTCTTACCACAACACTGCAATGAATAACCTTATGCATATATTACTTCATACATGTTCAAGAATCTTTGTAGGATTAATGCCCAGATGTAGAATTGTTGGGTCAAAGGGGTATACACATTTGTCATTTTGATACAGGTTGGCCAAATTGCCCTCCAGTGTACCAATTCACGCCACCAACCATGTATGAGAATCCCTATTTTCCCATAGTCTCATATTTTTTGATATTTTAAAAATAAAATTGCAAATCTGTTTTTCCCTCTCCCTCTACAAACTTTTTTGTTTAAGGTCCACGCCTAAGGTAAGGAGGGCCTGGACTAGTGAGAATGCGGGGTGGAGGGTGGGAGGGAGGCACAGGAGGTGGGGGAGGGAGGAGGCGCTCTGGGCAGGGCACTCAGGTGATTTCCATAGCTGGAGAGTCATGCTGGCAACCTGTCCATCCAGTCTGGCCACCAGCTCCGCCCCTCACACCACCAGCTTGGACTGCCCAGCCTCGGGTCAGCAGCCTGACCTCACAGCTGTGCTCCCTCACCTCCCAGAATTCCTGAGGGGAGCTGTCAACCCTAAGGAAACAAGTCTAGTCTCTTTGGCCCCAAACCGCACACCCAGACCTATTCATAGCGAGATTGCACAAGCAGCTGGAGGCCAGCCCGGCTGGGCATGGGAGCTCAGCACTGCTCCTGGCCAGGCCCTGGCCCCCGCGTGCCCCTGGGCAAGGCTGTGCCAGCTTTCAGGGCAGGGCTCTCCCCATGGCTCTGGGGCCTCCAGGGTCTTACCGTCTCCTCCTCCAAGTGGAGAAACTTGGTCCTCTAAAGGAGAAGCTCTACCACCCTCCCATTGTCCCGCCGTGCAGGTTGGCACGGGGGTGGGGGGGTCTTGTGAGTGCGCACAGAAACCAAGTGGCAGGCTTTTACAGGACAGGAAGCTGAGTCACAGAGTAAGCTCCTTGCGTCTGTGTGGGGAGCCGGTGTCCTGGGGGAGAGGGAGGAAACTGAGCTTCAGAATGGGACAGACCCCAATTTGAACCAACTGAATGATGATACGGTGAGTCAATTAACTTCTCTGGGCCTGTATACTTGTTTGTGAAATGGAAATGAGGCTGCCCGGCTTGCAGGGGTGGGAGGATCACGTGAGAGCGTGGCCCGGGGGCATCTGCAGCACACTCCAAGCAAGTCAGGAGCCAGGGCTCTATCGAGGTCCCCTTCTCTCCAAACACATCTCTCTGGCCCACACTCCATGGGTGGTGCTTGTTTCTTTTATCACATAAAAACATACAACAGAATTAATCTGACATTATGAGCCCCATCAGTATAATTAGATTGCATCGTAATTAAGAATGAAAGGGAACCAACTTGTGAGGTTCTCTGCTCTCCTTGTCTTTGATGTTCTTCAGGATGTGTCGGCAGCAGCCATGCTCATGGTCGGCTTCCTCCACGCTGTGTGCCATAGAATCACTGTCATTATCGTGAAGAGCTCAAATGTCATGGCAAGAGAGGGTTGGAAGACTTGTTTCTAGTCCTGGCCCCGCCACCTGGAGTTGTGTGGCCTTGAGTGAGTCATTTCCCTCCCTCTGGCCTCAGTTTCCTCATCTGCATATCCACTTCGTGAACATTCCATACTTCCCAGAAACGGAGCACACGCTTTACAAACCGCAAAGCAAGTTTCAGAACCGCAGACTCTGCTTTGAGTCAGGAAGTTGGCAGATGCTAATACACTCATTTTCCAGAAGGGAAACTGAGGCAGATCCAAGGTGGGCTCAAAGACTCATGATTCCTTGCTGCAACCTGCCCTTCTGTCCCAGGCCTGCAAAGGCAACACTTAGGCTGTGGGACCCTGGGAGGAGAGTTGGGGTAGAGGGTGCATCCTGGGGTGGGGGATGGAGAAAGGGGGACTTGGAGAAGGAGAGGGGATGGGGAGGGCGGGCATTTCAGAGGAGGTGGAACACTCTACACAGATGTTAGTGCCATAACCTGCCTGGTATTACACTGAGTCTCTCAGGTTTCTGTCCCAAAGAAGTAAAATGATACAGGGGCCACAGGGGCTCAGCTGGAAGGAAGGTCTGTCTGAGGCAGACAGGAGTGGGGGATTTGCTGTTGCTTTGAAGGGGCCAGGGAATGGTGTCAGCCTTGACCAGCGCATGAATGAAGGGAAACTGTCCTCTGGCGTGTGTGTGTGTGTGTGTGTGTGTGTGTGTGTGTGTGTGTGTGTGTGTGTGTGTGTGAGAGAGAGAGAGAGAGAGAGAGAGAGAGAGAGAGCTCTGATTTTGCTGTCTCTTCGATGGACCCCTTCCTGCCCAGGGCGCTGCTGTAGCCCTGCCAGGTGTTTGGAGAAAAACTTAATTAAAGAGGACCTACCAGGTGGTTTGAAGCTGTAATTGCCGTGTTTGTGCCTCCCTGACTGTAAAGGTTCAGACCACTCCCCTCCCCGCAGGCCTGGCTATGCCCAGGGCTTCCTCTACCTCTGGGGGAGTAAAGACATCTTCCCTGGGTGGTAGAGCCACCACTTGGGCCTGGTTTAATACAACTAAGTTCTTTTTGATAGAATCCACTTATTAACTGCAGAACTGAAAGCAACCGAAGTTTTATAGTGCTAAGCTTTTTGTACAGTGATAAATGCACAGCGAGAAAACAATCTTTGAGAGGACACGGGGCCTGTGGCGCGCAGGCCCCTGGTGTGGTGAGAAGCGTATGTATGGACTTTGGAGTCAGATACAGCTGTGGGGTTTTCTCTCTCCAGGCTTCAGGGTCCTTGTCTGTTTCCTAGGGGATACTGGGCTTACCTCCCTTGAGGATTCTTATGAGGATCAGAGTTAATGCATGCAAAGCACCTATTTATTCACCCTGTATTTCAACATATATTTGTTGAGGGCCTACTATGTGCCAGCTTTAGTGATTAAAGCTCAAGCTTTAGAAAAAGGAAAGGAGAGTGATGTAGGCTTCTGGCTTTGCCTGGGCAACTTTAGGTATATTACCTAACCCCTCTGAGCTTCCGTTTTCTTACCCCTAAATGGAAATATTAATAATAACCCTACCTCGTTGTGTTGCTGTGAGGATTAAATGAGATGATATGTGAACAGTGCTTAGAACAGAATCTGGCACATAGTAAGTGCTTAATAAACTTGGCTATATCAATCCTCAATATATTCCTTAGTAAAAAAAAAAGAAAACTTAGGTATACTTATTAGTACATTGGAATTGCTCAATAAATCATAGACCATAGATTTTATAATTAGGTTTCTAAGATGTAGCTCCTACACCCTATCCAAAGACAAAGGAAGATAGATTTTTCATAATGTGGTCTTTGTATCATGTGCATCAGGAAGGCACAAGGGAGTTTGCCAAAAAGTCAGATTCCTTAGGCCTGTTCCAGAGGTACTGAGTCAGAATCCGGCAGGGCCTAAAATTCTGCCTTTTCCAACATCGTCTCCCATGAGTCTGAAGCGCACTAATGCTGGGAAATCCCTGGGGTGCAAGGTAAAGATGTCCGCTCATTTAGGAATGTCTTCTGCCAAGGTAGAATAAGGGCCCCCCAAAGATGTCTAAACCCTAATTCCTAGAACCCATGAATGCGTCGGGTTACATAGCAAGGGGGATTTAGGTTGCTACCAACAGACTTTATTAAAAAGAAGGAGATTATCCGGTGGGCACAACGTGATCACGGGATCCTTAAAGGGAGTAGAGGGAGGCCGGAGAGTCAGAACCGGAGAGATGGCCTCATGAGAAAGACTCGACTGGCCGTTGCCGCTTTGCAGATGGAGGAAGGGCCGCAGGTGAAGCCGTGAGGACGGCCTCTAGAAGCTGGAACAGGCAAGGGCATGGACGCTCACCAACAGCCCTCAGAAGGAGCCGGCGCTGCCGACACCTTGACTGGATCCCAGTGAGACCCATGCTGGACTCCTGACCTCTAGAATCGTAAGATCATAAATTCACGTTGTTTGTGGCGATTTGTTACAGCAGCAACAGAAACCAGGTTGGATTCACGCCCCTGGATCTGGAAGACGCCTTGAGGCGCAGACCCGGGCTCGGGTGGGATCCTTGACGGAGGGGAGCTGCAGGGGAGGGGGGCTCATGGGCTGTCCTCACGGCCTCGCTGACTTCGCTCTGCCATTTGTTCCTTGTCCATTTACACTCTGGTGCTCAGACAGCTGTTGAGCAAGACTCTTGTGCATCAGGGGCTCAGAGTGTTTATAAATTGCAAACAGTTGGCGGCCCGAAGGATTTCTGTCATGTTTTCACTCCAAGAGGGCCGGGAGCACCTGAAAATGACCCAGTTGGCTCTTCCTAGAACCCTGAGGAAAGGGAAAGGACCTTGCCAGGAGCCTCCTGACCAGAGGGGGCTCTCCGGACCCCACCCCCAGGTCCCCTCGAGACGGAGGTGTGAAGGCAGCTCTCACACCACACCACACGTGCGGGCATTGTAGGGCTCCCGGGGTCCCTCCCGCACTGGGCCAGCTGCAGCCCGCTCTCCTGCTGTCCCCCTCCTTGTCCCCTTGCACCCCCTGCCCTGCCATCCTCACCTCCCCTGCTCCCCAGCCAGCTGACACTTACCAGGTGACAGCCCTGGGCTGATGGCCTTAGATTCATCATCTCTTATTCTGATCTTATCGTGAAAATTTTCAAATTTTCATGCACTACACTACACATTACAGACTCTACACACTACGCTAAAAGAATGATTAGCCATTTACCCACCACCTAGATTCTACAATTCTTAACGTTTCTCCATCTCCGTTTTATATATGTATGTATGTACATATATGTGTGTGTGTTTTTGTTTTTGCTGAATCTTTTGAAAGTTCAGCCAACGTAACATGTCACCTCTAACTACCTCAGCATGGGTCACTCAAGCCCCATAGGATCCTGGCAAGGGAAGGATAGTGGTCAGCACTATTTTACATGTGAATGTAAGATATTTGACATTTTAAGAAGTGAAACTACTTGCCCAGAATCATGTAAGTGGTAAGTGACGGAGCTGCGGTTTGAACACAGGTTCGTATCCTTGTCTTTTAGTGGTTCTAGGGCTCAGAATTATTGACATCCCAGAGTGGCATGCCTCTAGCTTGGAATTTCTTTTTCCTGTGAGAAAACTCAAGCATTTAGACAGACAAAATTTCATCTTAACAATATCCCCTATGGTCAACTACCACTTCCTAAGAAGCCAGGTAAATTCCTAGCTAGAGCCCCCTTCTAAGATGCCAGGTTGGTAGAGAAAGATGTTCAGGGTGCGGGCCCCGGGGGACAGATGGTTCGGCTGCCAAGCCCACTGCCGCCGGAAAGCAGGGAACGTCTTGGAGTTCCCCCGATGTGTACCTCGATGTCCCTCCCAAATTGCTGTGAAGCCAGTGGTCCCCTTAGAAACACCAAGGAACAAAAGAGGCCTGATCACGGAAGAATATAATCCTGAAGTAATGGAGAAAGGCCTAATAGCGGGCCTCAGATGTGGGCTGTTAACCGCCTGAACCGAAACAGCCTGGAGGGCTTCCTGAACACGCACACTCCTGGGCTACCCCGGATCCAGGCAATCCGACCATCCGGGGGTGGCGCCCTGAACGCTTAACACCTTCCCCAGGGGACGGCCGCCTGCTCTAGTTAGGGCACCGGTGGCCAAATTCCCAAACCACTGCACACTGCACTACACCACAGCACACCACGCACTTCACTACTGTGTACGCTGCATGACACGTCACACACGGTACACGCTGTACTACATCCTACACTCCTGTATGCACTACACTATACTGTACACTACTGTGTACACTGCACGTGACAGACTCTACACACTACACACTACACTAATGTATCCACTACACTACACACTACTGTATATACTACACACGACAGACCCCACACTACACTACACAATACACTACTGTATACACTACACTGCACACTACTGTATACACTGCATGTGACAGACTCTACACACTACACACTACTGTACATACTACACACAACAGACTCCACACTATACTACACAATACACTACACACTACACATAATAGACTACATACTACACTACACGATACACAACTATATATATGACAATACACTACACATGACACTACTCTTTAAACATTACGCACTTCACTACACTATACAATACATTATTTTATATACTACACTATACTACACATGACACGACTGTACACACTATTCTGTACTTCATTACACTACACAATATCATGCTATCCTATACCACACTATGCTATACTACTAGACTTCCTGCTAAATTTCTCTGCTTTCTCAATGATCTATTTTTAAAATTTTCTCAGAGTATTTCTTAATTTTTAAAAACTTGGCTCAATTTCCGTACAGTAGGTTGGGTGCAGTGGCTCACGCCTATAATACTAGCACTCTGGGAGGCTGAGGCGGGGGGATCACTTGAGCTCAGGAGTTCGAGACTAGCCTCAGCAAGAGTGAGATCCCATCTCTACTAAAAGTAGAAAAATTAGCATTGTGGCATGCACCTGTAGTTCCAGCTACCTGGGAGGCTGAGGCAGGAGGATCGCTCTAGCCCAGGAGTTTGAGGTTGCGGTGAGCTATGATGACACCACTGCTCTCTACCCAAGGCAACAGAGCAAGACTGTCTCAAAAAAAAAAAAATTCCATACAGTAAAATTCACTTCTTTTGGTATACAGTTCCACGAGTTTTCACAAACGCACAGCATGTAACCACCAACACAATCGAGGTACAGAACGGCTCCATCTCCCCACACATTCCTTTGTGCCCCCCTCTTCTCGTCACTCCCTTCCTGCACGCTTACCTGTAACACTGATCTGTCCTCAGCCTTGTAGTTTTGCCTTTTGCAGAATGTCATATAAATGGAATTCCACAGTGTAGCCTTTTGAAGGTGGCTTCTTTCACTTAGCATAAAGCATGTGAGCTTCCTGAGTGCTGTGTGTAGCAGTGGTCTATTTCTTTTTATTGCTGGTATTATATGAACGTATCATGGTTGCTTATCTTTTCCCCAACCGAGGGACCTTTGGGCTATGTTTGGGTTTTGGTGGTAAACTCAGTGATCCTTTCCACGGGAGGATAAGCATTTCACACAATGCCAGTGTGAGAAGAGGGGGTAGGTGGCGGGCCAAGGCAAATGTCTCTCACCTGGCTCCTGCCGGCAGGTCACCTGTGGCACAGCTCAGGTTCAGCGGTGGAGGACTGATAAACCTCTGGTCTTCCAAAGTCGTAAAAATAACAGGGTCTTGCACAGTGCCTCAGAGCCTGTCTCTCACAAATAAAATGAAGGGCTCTTGGACATCAGGCCCCAAAGTTCACTCTGAAACAATCCGAGTCCTACAATGTTGTGGCCCATGGGGTAGACATCAAATGTCATCATCCTTCTTCACGGCCCTCTACTGTGTATAACGCTTTTGCCCAGCTGGATCTATTTGATCTCCCAGCAAGCCCAAGAGGGAGGAAAGGCAGATTTTTGGGAGAGGGGCGCCATTTTGAAATGCGGTTGCCGAAGCTCAAGGAACTGGCACTTGTTCAGTGTCCACAAGCCCCTTTGGCTGGGGAGAAACTGACATTCTGCGTTTTCTAGCTGTAAAGTTTGAATACTACTACGGATGCACAGTGAGATGGTGGTGATCATCTCTTTAATCGTCATCTTTTTTAATCCAGTTTTTCTCAAAGTGAGTGATGGGTGAGCAAGATGAGAACAGAGCTGAGTTTAAATCCTGGATCTGCTTGCTGGCTCTTGGCCTGAGCGTTCTCCTTTGGGACATGGGGAAACAGTGCCTCCCTCCTAGCGTGTTGCGGAGATGAAGGTGGTCGGTGGAGAAAGCACGGGAGTCACTCCGTAAATGGCAGCGATTATCACTAACTTGGTTTATTCAGAGAAACTGTGGCCCGTGCACGCCATTCACCACGCATGGTGGGTGCTCTCTGCCTCTCCGCGCTGCGCAGGATTCCCAGGGCCTCATTTTTCTCTGGTAGCGATGGAGGAAAGCAAGGGGTTAACAAGGAGGCCTGGAAGCTGGCACAGCTGGGGATCGTTACTTCCTAATGTGGGCCAGCCTGGGAGGAGGCCCAGAAGCTGCCAGGAGGGGCGCTGAGGGTGTCTCCTGCGGAGGAAACTTGGGGTGAGAACTTTGTTTTTCTTATTTCTGTACTCGGCTTTACACTCCAGAGAGGAGTTCCTAGTGTCTGAACTTCGTTTTTGAGCCCTGGTGCTGGCGGTTCCTGTAGTAAATGCCTTGCCACTTCCTGTGGGGCAAGGTTGCTATTGATGTTGGGCCAAGGTGGTTAGAAAACGGGACCTTCCAAATAGGAACTTTGTGGTTTGATCACACTGAGATGTGTCTCCACAAGCACAGTTGGGGGTGGGGACAGCGGCCCGCAGGGCAGGGCTAGAGGGTGGGTAAGTGGTGCTTCTCCTCAGCCACGCATCCCTGTAGAGTGGCCTCAGACTCTGCTGAGAGAAAGGGGCTGTGTCAGGACCCACTGGGCCCTGAGGGGACTCAAGGTGCCAGGGGCACTCTGGAGAGAGAGATGGGCTGAAGAAGAGGGAGAGGAGAGGCAGCTCCAGCCCCTCTGCGAAGCCTTCCAGGACCCCTGGGCCATGGTGGGTGCCTCTACCCTGTCCCCCTCAGCCCTGGGTCCCCTCCCCACGCAGCCCCCATCACACTTTATCGTAAATCCCCTGTGCCCACACTCTGACGTCCACGGGCACCTGCGGCCTGTGCTCCAAACACGTTGGAGGACTGACTGCAGGAAAGAAGTACATCTGAAGGTATCCCCAAGAATGACCTGGAGGGGCTTTGGCAGGGATCTGCCCACGTGGCAACTTTGCCACAAGGGACAGGCTCTCGCAGAAGAGTAGCAGGTTCAGAGGCCTCACTCCTGCCCTTTCTGGTTGAAGTTCCGTTGAGTTTCTTCTTCCTTTTTGTTCGACTGTTCCCCAGAAGCAGCGAGTACTAGTACAATTTCAGGTGCAGGTAACATTTGTCTCCGCAGCCCCCGTGGACGCTCGGGGCCTCATCCTCGTCCTGGCCGGCTCTGGGCAGGCACGCGTGCAAGGGCGGACCGGGTGAGCTTGCTCACGAGCTCATTCAGCGAGTTCTTGATCAGGGCCTCACACCGCCCCTCTGCTGCTGCAGGGGAGGGTGCTCTGACCACGGGAGGCGGACTCGGCACTGGCTGAAGCAAAGGGGAGGCTGCAGGAAACTAACGCATTTCAGCTGGCAGGGGCTGAGGGGGCATGAGGAGAGCATGTGGCACTTATGCCCCATGGTCTATGTGGGAGGTGGCATCAGACCATTGGTAATGAGAATACAGGGTGAGAAGAGCTGGCATAGGGCGAGTGACCAACGAGTCACCCGATGAGCAAAGCTAATGCCCCTTGGCCCCATTCCCGGGTCACGCACACCCGCTCTCTTCCAGCTTGCTTTGCGTGTGTAGCTGGTCCTTGCCGTCTCCCTCAGCAGGCTGACTTCCCTCCACCCCGACAGTGACAGCGACAGCGCGGTGGACAGGAAGCTGCTCAGGAGCCCAGCTAAACCTACCCGAGCCAGCTGGACGCTCATTCATTTGACTTGTGGAAGCTTTTATTTCCACTTACATTTGTGGATGTTTTCCTCATCCTCACTGCCCAAGAGGATTGATTATACGTGACACTGTGACGCGTACTCTGTTATCTTCCCACAGAATTACCTCGACTTTGGCCAGCGCTTAGCATTCTTAGCCGCCAGGGCTCTGGAAGTGCATTTATAGAGAGGCAGAACTCAGGGACATCAGTGCATTCTAGAATCAGGGGCTGGGATGCCAAGTCGGGAGGGAGGGCACAGAATATCCCGTCGGCCTGGGCTTGGGCTTGTGTCTCCCTCTCCCCCAAGCCTGTTTCTCCTGCTCCTCGGCCCCCTGCTGCAGCCACCCGGGAGCCCTTTCTCCTCTGCACTGAGCAGCCAGAGGGAGGAAAATCTCGTCACAGCTCAGGCCAGAGAGAGGAACTCTGGGCACTTGCTATTTCCAGAGCTAAAATCGAAGCCCATGGTTTGTTTCCTCAACACTTAATTAGACTCCAGCGCCTCACAGGGCTGCCTCCTTCCCGCCCACAAGTGAAGGTCCTGACCAGTGGGTTTGGAAGCTGACGCCGTGTTCCAGGCGGGAGGGCTGGGGCCTGGAGTATTTTTACATATGGGAGGCTGTGGACAGCAAAACTGCTTGGTCCTGAGCCAGTTAGACTAAGTCGGTTGGGAGGAGGGAGCACGAAAGCTGTTAAATCATGCTTCTTTCTGTGAACTGCATCATAAGCCTGCTAGACAGGACCTGGGGATGGGGAGGGGTGAGGAAGGGGTTGCACAATGAGGCAGGAGTGGGGGCTGGGGGCCAGGCGTGCTGGCTGGGTGTCCGGAGTTGCCTGGGTCAGGTTGGGATGGGCTGGCTGTGTAAGCCAGTGGGTGATTTCTGGGCCTGCTTCAGATCTTTCAACTAAAACCACCATCATAGATACAGGTTTTAGGGCTGGAAGGGACTTTAGAGACCCTTTAATGAGAGTTTTGAGGAAGAAAGAGGGAAAATAAATTACCCAAAGCCATACTGCTAATGAGAACCGGAAGTGGGGATAGGCTCTTTTGACTCGTGTGATGGCTATCTAACTAGATTTCCCCTTCTTATCGCTCTCTCTTGGCTTTCGTGGGGGCACAAGTCTTTCATTCCAGAGTGAAGGTAAGGCATAAAATGCACATTCACTTGGGTAAAATGACACATTAATTCAATTCACACTAAGAACTAGACAACTGGCTGGCCACAGTGGCTCATGGCTGAAATCCCAGCACTCTGGGAGGCTCAGGTGGGAGGATCTCTTGAGGTCAAGAGTTCGAGACCAACCTGAGTTAGAGTGAGACTGCGTTTCTGCTAAAAATAGAAAAATTAGCCAGGCATTGTGGCACGTGCCTGTAGTCTCAGCTACTCAGGAGGCTGAGAAAGGAGGATTGCTTGAGCCCAGGAGTTTGAGGTTGCTGTGAGCTAGGCTGATGCCACGGCACTTTAGCCTGTGTGACAGAGCAAGACTATGTCAAATGAATGAATGACATTTGACACTTTTCTGAGTAGAGATTTTGATGAGCAGGAGGTCCCTGTGCCCCAGGGAGGAGCATTTCTGACCTTCAGGGTGAGGAGACACCAAGGACTTCATAACCTAAGCCCATCCAGCCTCAGTGTTTCTGGAGAGAATATGTAGGGTAAGTTGAGACCTGTGATGTCCTAAAATAGAACCAGTTGCTTCTCAGGGGTGCAGTGAAAACAGGACACCTGACTAATGATCTCTCATGTTCATAAATTTTGCAACATTTCTCCAAAAAGATCTATATACCAGCCTTAGGAGGACCATTACTGTTGGTTCCTGCCCATCCATGCAACGAAGGAACCTCTCATGTTTCCTACCCCTACTTTTCCCTCCCTTAAAACTCCTGACGCTGCTTCTCAAATGTGGAAACCAATAGGTGTGAACCATGTAAGACCTACGTACATACTCCAGAACCCTGAATTAAGTTAAATGATAACCACAGCCGATATTTATTTTTTGTCAAGCACTTCACTAGCATTATCTTGTATCATCTTGAAAACTGTTATTATCATCATCCCTATTTCACAATTAGGAGATCCAGGCTCAGAAATGTTAAATGATCTTTCCAAGGTCATCCAGGTGTCAGGTCCAGGGTTGAATCAAGGTAGACATATTCTAGAGCCTATGTTTCAGCTATTCCATTCTGCTTCCACTGGTGGAAACAAAATTGTTTGGAATACAGGGGGAGCCAAATAGAATTTTGTGCAATAGCAAGAATGAGGCACACACTGTTTATTGCGTAGGCTAGAGGAGTCAGAGAGTGAGGAGAGTCACTGGAAAGTACGTGGCTAAGAGTTGAAGCTGGAGTGAGATTTCTACATGCCCCAAAGCTGATGTTTGGCATTACATTCCTGCTTTTCTGGGCAAATAGCCTAAATTTCCCCTTCTTTTCTCTTTGTCAGGGTCTTAGGCCACTGATACCATATCACCCCCATTCCATTCTTGTTTCATATTGTCACTCAACTCATTTCTATGGTCCAAACCTGCAGTTATTCAGTATCTGCTGAATGCAAATAAAGGTGATTTTTGATACCCAGGGACAGTTGAAGTTGACGTAAGCTCTTTGTTGTCCCTTTTCTCTTCCTCCTCTTCATTCTGTTACTTCTTCTCTGCTACTTACCTTACATATTTTATCACCTTCACTAGGAAAACTGTGCTCATTGTTAGTCTGACGCTGTCAACTAATTTTGCTGGTAGTTCCTACTGGAAAAAGACTAATGGAGAAATAGTTTGAAGCTTGGAGACTACCTTTTTGCCTGTGAATTTCCTAGAATCTGAGAGCTCAGATACTGTCTAAACTTTTTTTCAGTTGGGCCTTGGCTCTGTTTGTTAAATTATATGTCATTTTTCACCCAAGACCTACCTTTGGTCAAATTCTGTGACCGATGAATATGGGCAGCACGAGACTCTCGTTGCATCCCATTAAATGAATTAATGCATGCAAAGTGTGAGGACATTTCCCAGCCCAGAGTAAGTGCTCAATAATTGTTAGTTATTATTGATATTTTGAGATATTGCTTGAAAAATAATAATATCAAAGGCACCAATTATTTTTGTCATCCTGAGATTCTTCATTATAGCTTCTGGGACTGAGTTTTAAAGCAAAAGTTACAAAAGTGCAGGAACTAAGAATCATAAAATAGAGATGTACTAGTTAACTCCTTAAGGGGAGTTCTTCTAGCTACAATAGACTAGGTGGATCAGACCAACCCTCTCTATGTGAACAATTAGAAAACCTAGATTTTAAAAAATGAGAAATATCTATTCGAAAGCATCATAGAGCTACTAAGACAGGGTCTAAGAAGCTATGGAAAAGGGAAACACAGAGAGGTGAACAGTTTGACAACTGCAGCTACTTTCTCCATGAGGCATTTTCTGACTCTGAAGTGGTACAGAGATGCTGAGCAGCCAAGAAGAGCTCTTGGCAGTCTTACAGCGCTGAGCAGACAAAACTTGGAATGCAAAGATTGTCAAAGGGGAGGAGTCCCAGCAAACATCCCAGTCTTTTGGCTGGGAAACTTGAAGGGCTATACACTGGTAGTAAAGGTAGCCTGGAAATAGACTGCAGACTGAAACACAGATCTGAATCATTTCACTCTCAGATTAAGGAGATATTCTCCTAGTTAACTGCCTGCCAGAAACAAAAGTAAATTCCCTCTGGAGGAAGATATCTTTTGGAACCTCAAATTATCACTGCAATTTTTCACACATAGTCTCTGGCATTACATTTTTTAAAATCACCAGGCATACCTGGAGATAAGACCATATGATTAAAAATCAAAAGAAAAAGCTGTTATAATTTAAAGAGATACGTAGAACCTGTTTTAAAAAGAATCAACAATAGCAACAAAAGGAGAATCAAATATGAGAAAAATTCTAGGACCGAAATTAAGTACTTGATAGGACTTAAAAGCAGACTGGACACAATTGAAGAAAATATTTATGAATTTGAACATAGATCAGAAGAAAATATTCAGATTTCACTATAATTACAAGATAAAAAAATTTAGGAAATACAGAAAAGAGCCTAAGAGGTGTAGGGGACCCAGTGAAAACATTTGTGTAATTAGAGTCCTGGAAGGAAAGGAGAGACAATATAGCATATACAATATTTGAAGAGAAAATGACTGAGGGGCCGGGTGTGGTGGCTCATGCCTGTAATCCTAGCACTCTGGGAGGCTGAGGCGGGAGGATCACTTGAGGTCAGGAGTTCAAGACCAGCCTGAGCAAGAGCGAGACCCCATCTCTACTAAAAATAGAAAAAAAAAATTAAGTATAAAAGAGAAAATGACTGAGGATTTAAAGACTGACAAAAGACTTAAAGCCACAGATTCAAGAAGTGCTACAAACCCCAAACAGATGACTAATAAAAAAAAAAACCCAAAAGTAGACACATCATAGTACAATAGCTGAAAAACAAAACGAAGAAAGAAAATCGTAAAAACAGTGAATGTAAAACAAAACAAAAAATACATTACACATTATGTGCAGAGACACAATACTCAATTAATTTTTCAACAAAAACAATGCAAGTAAGCCAAAGAACAATAAAATGACATTTTTAAAAGGCTTAAAAAAAAAAAATGAAAACTGCTAACCAAAAATCCTATACCCAGAAAAAAGTATCATTCAAAAACGAAAGTGAAATAAAGACATGTCCAGTCAGAAAAAATTGAGATAATTCATAATTAGCTGACAGACACCAAAGGAAAAACTAACCAGAGTTTTTCAGGTAGAATGGAAAGAATTCCAGATGGAAGCAAGGAGATGCACAAAGGAATGAAGAGCATTATAAAGGATAAACATATGGAAAAATCTAAATTAATATTAACTGTATAAAATAATATCTGAAAGAGTTAAAATGTATGTAGAATTAAAATACGCAACAATAAAACAAAAGATAAGAAACAGGAAGATGGAATTAAAGTATTCCAATGTCCTTAATGTCCAGAAATTGGAAGAAAGTATTAATTTATATTAGGTTTTAATAAGTCAAGGATACATGTTGTAATCTTTAGGTCTAGTAGCATATATTTAATTCTACAAAGGGGAGTCCTGTGCTCACGTTAGAAGATGGTCTTCATTTGTCTACCTCCCTCTTTGAGAAGTTTATTTCTTCCAACAGCCTGATTTTCAATCAACACAAGAAAGATTAACAAAAGATTTTACAGCAGGAGGAATTAACTTATAGATCTCATTATCCCAAATGATGATACAAGATTAAAACAATAGTTTTTTTTTTTTTAAAGTTCTGGATAAATTTCTGGATGTGAGATCCGTAATTGACCATGAAAGAGAAGTTGGGATGCTTGGGTATGGCTCCAAGCTTCAAAGTCGACCTACCTGAGGATAACCGTGTACTTCCACTGTGTGTGAATCAGGGCAGCCATCGTCAGGTGACTAAGAATAAGAAGCCTAGAAGCCTGGTTCAGAGGCATAGGCTTTTTAGCTACCAGGATGATGGCTCTGAGGAGCCAAGCTTTGGCTTCGCTATTAAATTAATAACACTGTTAAAGACCATCTGTTTGCATCTGGGAACAGTCAAGGTCATAAAACTGAATATGATTTTGGAGTTGGTGACCTGGTTGTCCCTGGCTTTAGTTCCAGGTCTGTGCCTTGACCAGCTCGGAGACACTGGGCATCGCGCATACCACTCAGTATATCTGAGCCCTGTCCATGAATGGGGGTACAAAGACCACCTCTGCAGGCTCGTTTTGGGAGTTGAGTGAGGAGCGGTATGAAAGCACTTGGTTAAGTGCAACGCACTGTTGAAATGTGAGGTATTGCTATTAGCTTCATCCTCAAAGGAAAAAACAGTGCTCTGGTTACCACATTTTACTGTCAGAAATATTTGTCTAGTGCAGTAAGATACGCTGTGATAGAAGGATTTTGTGGTCAAAAACGCTTAGGAATCTCTGATTACCTTTCTGCCTTTGGAGATTCCTGGTGCTCACTGTTCTTTTTTTCCCTCTGGAAGCACAAACCTCATTAGCCTTTGAAAGGCCCTGAGAAGTCCTGCAGTGAAGAAATCAGTGGAAGGATGTTTTATCCAGTGCTTTCCAACCTAATTTGACCAATGGAGCCTCTGCATAGCACCCATCACATCTCTGCACACATGCATACTTTCCTGCTCTGCCTGTGTGGCCTCATCCAGACCCACAACATCAAAACCCTCATACCCCATGACTCCCAAGCTGATGGTGCCAGTCTGACTACTCCTGTGGGGTTCAGGCCTATCCACCCAGCTGCTTCCACTTGAATGTCTCAGTACATCTTAAACTCAGTCTGTCCCAAATGTCTAAAACAAAATTAGTGTCCTCCATCCCAAACCCAGATCTTCTCCAGGGTTCCCTAACTTGACGAATGGCCCCAGCATCCTTCTAATTCCATGAGCCCGAAACCTTGACACCTCTGTCGCCCTCATCCCTAAGTCCCCCACCTGCAGTCCATCCCAGTTTCCTGCCCAATTTATGTCTCAAGCCTCTCCTAGTCTCTCCAGCCCCATTGCTACCACTCTGGTGCAGGCCACCACCAACCCTCGCCTGGACCATTGAGAGAGCTCCCTGACCCATCCCCCTGCTCACTCTCTTGTCCCCTCAGGCCACCTTCCATGAAGGAAAAGGGCATATCTTCAGAATCCAAGTCTAATGCCCGTCCTACACCTTTTAAAGATTTCTCCTTGCTGGTATGTTCTCACCGCCCCAGTCACCAGGTGCCTTCTAATTCTGCAGCTGTCCCCACCGCAGGGCCTTTGCTTGTGCCCTTCCCAATGTCTAGCACGCTCTCACCCTGCCCCGCTCCACCCCCTTGGCCTGGTTCACTTTGCTCCTCCTTTCCTTCTCAACCCAATACCGCTTTCTCAGGGAAGCTGCCCCCAGACCGAGTCAGGGCCCGGCACCCACCACGCCACGGGCCTCACTTCGTGAGGGCGGGACTCGGCCTGTTTTACTCAATATTATCAGAAGGCTCCGCAAATATTTTTTGTCGTAGAAAAAGAAGGAGGTTTTCCTCTTCTCAGCACGTCTCGCACCTCGATTCCTACTCTAGCGTCTCTTCGGTCCCCAGCTTCTTCAGAAAACCAAGGCTTAACTGTCGCGCTAAGCCCCTCTTCTCTCTCCACAGACTGAGCTGTCTTACTTATTTCTCCAAAGAGCCTCTTTCCGCTCATCTGTGTCCAAATCCGTATTCCAGCTGCTGCACGGCCGCCCGCGTGTGGCGCCCTGGACCGTGCAGCGCTGGGACCCGAGACGACTTTGCCTTATCTTTAATTAAAAGGGTAATTGTTTCTGACTAATCTAAATAGATTTTTGGGCTAATTTATACGACCACTCCAGGGCCCATTCCCCTGCTGGAACCCCACGTCCTCTGCACACGTACCGACGCAAGCTGACGGTTTTGCTCAGCTCCGCGGGGCAGAGACGCTTCAGCGTGCTCTGGGCTGGTGTGGTTCGCAGGTCAGCCCCTCTCTGTCCCAGCTCCAGCCTCAGCTCAGGCTGGTCTCTGTGCGCAGGAAGGCCCCCCCTGGCCCCACCTCTTTCCCGCACAGTTTAATCCTACTCACGCTTCAGGCCTCAGTTTACACACCACTTCTGCAGAGAGATCTTTTCTGACAAATCAGCTTAAAATGTAGTTTACCCTGCTATTCTCTCTCATAGCATTCCCGCCTTTCCTCCTAGACATCCACCACAGTTTGCATTTCTGCATTTGCGTGTGTGCTTGTTTATTTGATGATTGTCTCCCTACTAAAGCACAAACCCCACGAGGGCAGGGCCGGTGTCCGTTTTTCACCCGTCCCACGCGCGGCGCGACGCGAGCTGACAGCGCAGGCGCTCGGGCAGCGGCACCGAGAGGCAGGGGCGATGAGTGAATGAATGTCCTTGCTCTCCAAACAGCTTTTGACCCTTGGAAATCTGCCCAGCTTGAAAACAGCTCCAAGCCCAAGCAAAACTTAAGGAAGTGTAATTTGAAGAAATAATTTGTGTCTTGAACTTGTCAATGCCAATTCTCTATTTTTTATTTGTTTTTTCTTCTCTTGGGTTCAGAGTGACCTCGCCAGTCCCTAATCTCCTGGGGCACGTACTTCCTGTTGCCCTATAATAATGGACTGCCTGGAGCTCGCTGAGCTGTGGTTTAAAAAGTCCGCAGGTGGCTTTTCCTGTCTCCAGTTGGACGGTTCCAGAGGGGAGGGCGGGTTGTGCGTCCCTCCTCCTCGCTCCCCTCCCGCTTCCCGGTCCTGAGAGGCAGGCTGGGCTCTTGGTGCGTGAGCGCGGGCACGCGCGCTTCCACTGCTGTTGGCACAGACTCGCTGTCCCCTCTCGGTTCCATGATTTTGACCCAAACTCATTCTTACTGGGAAAAAAGCAACTCCAAAACCATTTTTGTAGTAAAGCTTGTAGCAGAAAATGCCAGTTCCGTACTCCCACCACCCCCGAATTTACCATTGTTTGTGCGCCCCAGGTTTTGGATGCTTTCACTTCCAAAGCCAGCACTGTGGCTCTTTTTGGCAGACAGCCCTGGGGGCCTGGAGCCTGGCTTCCACCCGAGTCCCCCTGTGGGATCAGGCTGGGGCAGCCCTCTGGGAACGATGGCCTGGGATCCTGCCCTACCCTGCCCCTCCGCCCCCTCACTAGTGCCCTTCCATCACGTCCACACAAATCCCCATCTAGAGGTCTGCTCTGGGGGAACCTGACCTGAGACCACTGGTATCCAGGGTGGGGCTGTGTGCAAAAGCACACTGAAGCCGCGGTGGGGGGGGGGCAAAAATCTCAAGAAGGGAGACTAGAGGGCCTGGGTGGAGCACGGACATGGTCCACACACAGCTCACATCCAAGTTCACTCCTTCCTAGCACAGAGGTTCATCATGGCGACTGATGGGCCATGTGTGGCGGAACACGTACAAGGGGATGGTTCACAGTCCTCACCTGCTACAGCGAGTCTGGAGGCAAAACTGATACTCCTCACAGCCTCCCTGTCCCCTCACCCTCTGCCGGCTGGCTCTTCTGCTGGTTGTTCCCTGACCGGGTGGCCCAGCCCTCGTCCTTGAGGAGTCTGAGACCCTGGTCACCATGGCTGTGGTTGCTATAATGGCCTGGTTACTGTTAACACTGGCCATGGGAGTGACCTAGATACCCTGTGCTCCACATGTGCCCCTGCCCAGCCCCCTTGTAGCAGTGACAGAACCTCCTTCTAACACCCAGGGTTAGTTAGCCCTGCCAGGATGCCGACTCCTGTCTTTGCCTGATGGCCTACCAATAGGAGGAGACCCCAAATGACCAAGGAGGCTTGGTGAGACTCTGTGTCCCTGGTGGAAGTGTCTCCCTTCTGGGAATTAGGACTTTTAGGCCCACAGAACCTAGAATTGTGGTAATGGCCAACACAACTTCCCCTAAGCAGGACCCTGGAATGACAGGGAGCAGGGCCACTCCTTCTCCCCGGGTTCCCCTCCCCTCTGGCAGGGCCCACCCACGTGCACCCACTCAGGGCCCCTTGCAGGGGCTGGGAGACCTGGGCTGCCATCTACCTTCACCTGGCATTCTCTCCTTCCTGTTCTGCTCCCATTCCCACACTGGGCCCCTCTGGGAGCACTTCCCCAATTACTTACTTGCACCCAAAGTCTGTTTTCTGGAGGAGCCAACCTCCAATGGCTGGAAAGCCATGAGGAGTGGAGTGGGCAAAGCACTCCAATTTTGAATATATGAAATGGACTGAGGCCAGGGGTACAGGGAGGAAGTTCCGGCTACTAAACAGACCTTGAACTGGAACTGGAGGGTCCTGCTCCTGTTTCTACCTCACTGAAAACGAAAAAAAAAAAAAAAAAAAAAAAAAGGCCTCAGCCTGGCCAAATATCTGATAAGGATAATGAATTTAAGCTCTGATGTCAAAAAAATATGTTCATAAAATGCTCATAGCACATTTACTTAAATATAGTGAATTTCAAAAACCAACAAAGTTATTTGCAGATAATGTATCATATGATAAGATGCTATAACATTGCTGCATATAGCAATAGCTAACGTTTCCCATGCATTTCTCTGCCCATGTGTGCATGGGGTACTCTACACAGCTCTCTTCTTTCCTTCTTGCAGAAGATATGGTTATTAGTATTTAGACCCATTTTACAGATGTGAAGACTAAAGGATGGAAAGTGATCTCCATGCGTGAGCCAAGGAGCCTTTAAACCCAGGCTCATGTTCTCAACTGCCCCACTGCGTCTTCAGCAGGGAGACACAGAAAAGTTCCACCTCTCCCCTGCTGAGGAAGTTTGATGTCTGGAGGGGGCAGGGATTTTTGCCATTCTGATTTTTAAGTTTGCACACACTTAAAAATCCCATGGATTATCTGAGTTGACGAGAAACTGCTACTTGGCTAGTCTCCCCAAAGAAGCCAGGGACAAGCCCAGAAACTCCTTTGGTCCTACTCCAGTACAGGAATCTAGCTGATATTAATATTAGTTGGTATTACTCATGATTTCATTTGGCATTTTCATGAGGAAATCTTGGCTTTACTTGATTCTTGGGCTGGAGGTGGGGCCAGTGCGCTACGGTGGTATCCATAACCCCCTAACTGTTCAGATGTTCCTAAATCTCTTCCTGAAGCCAGGTCACCATTAAAACATACCTTTACTTACAGCTGTTTTGCTCAAAGAAGAAGATTAAATTTTGGCTCCTTAGAAGGAGTTTGTTAGGACTCCTTGCAACGCTAAGTGAATTTGAATTTGGCTTGACAATTTGTGGGTCTGTATTCCCACTCACCCTGGGCTACTCACACAGACGGGACACATCCTTTCGTGGAATTAATGTCCTTGTTAGACTGAAAGCTTTTGGAGGCTGGGCTTGCGTTTTGTTCACTGACGGGGGTGGTGCCCGCCACGCAGTAGGCTCTCTATATGTGGTTGTTGAATTAATACATGAATTGAGCGGGATGTGGTGGCTCGAGCTTATAGTCCCAGCTACTCAGGAGGCTGAGGTGGGAGGGTCACTTGAGCCCAGGAGTTCGAGGCTGCAGTGAGCTATGATCACGTCACTGCATTCCAGCCTGGGTGACAGAGTGAGACCCCATCTCAAAAAAGAATAAAAATAAAAATAAACGAATTGATAAACGACTAAAGAGAGTTAGCATAGTTTGCCATTAAGAGCCCAGACTCGGGAAGCACATGCTTGGATTCAAATCCCAGTCAGATGTGTGACCACAGGCAGGTGACTTAACTTCTCGGTAGCTTGGTTTTCCTCTCTGTGCGATGGATATGATGTTAATCCACCTCCCTCAAGACTGATGGGAGGGTCGAATAAGCTGGTATGTGCAAAGCTGTGGGAGCAGCGCCAGACACACAGCAAGTACCGTCTCCATAAGGTTTTACTGACTGTGACATCAAAGTGTGGCATCAGGCTGGCACAAACTCTCCTTGAAGTTGTTTCTTTCTCCTCATACAACACTAGAGGAAATGAGTTTTGTTGTCATTCCTAACTTGGTCTCCGTGACTGGAGGTGGAGTTTGCTAGATTGTACTGTTGGCACAAAAAACGTGCTGGGATCCATAAAAATCTGCCTTGTGAAGAGCAAGGAGAGAGATACAATTTTTTTCTTAAGCAAAGTTCGTAATTTATCACTACCTGCCAGAACCTTCCTCTAAGGCATCACCTCTCAAGCTTTTAAAACGCTCTCCCCGTCGGCCCAGTCAGAATGACAAAACCCAGAGTCGTTCTCAAGAGAGAGGAGTGACAGGAATGCGATGGTGGCTGGACGCCAGACGTATAATGCTGTAGTGGGAGTAAGGGGGAGGTGACAGCTAGCACTCTCATGGAAAAGAGTCCCCAACGTCACCAAATATGGGAACCAGCAGTCTGCCAAGGGCTTGGAGGGACTGCTTTCCACAGGCCGCGGAGCTGTTGGAGTCTGCATTTGTGAAGTCAATAAATACTTGCGCACTTATTACGTGCCACATGCTGGGAAAAAGGTGACCAAGGCAAATGTCTCTGCCCTCATGAGCTTACATTCTGCCACCATTAATGTCTACAGGTCACCACCCAGGGAAAACACTGCTCACCCAGGAAGGGTTTCACTGAGCACGTGGAAGTTTCTCAGGGATTCTCTAAGAGTAAGCTGTACCACACCCATGGGTTTTCAGCATGTAAGCAAGGACCACTTGGCTTCTTTGGCCGTGGAGAGAATGTACCGGGAACACTGGTTGCCATGTGAGAGTCTCAGCCCTGACATTGGGAGGCTCAAGCTCCAGTAAGTCTATGCTGTGCTCGAGAGTTAAGGGTCCACACCTCCCATCCATTAGGGTGACCACTGTCAAAAAAAAAGAAAGAAAAAAGAAAGTAACAAGTGTTGGTGAGGATGTGGAAAAATTAGAACTCTTGTATACTGCTAGTTTTGATTGTAAAATGGTGTGACTGCTATGGAAAACAGTATAGAGTTTTCTCAAAAAATTAAAAATGGAACTACCATATGGTCCAGCAATCCTACTTCTGGGTATATATCCAAAAGAATCGAAAGCAGGGTCTTGAGAGATAGTTGCACATTCATGTTCTTAACAGCATTGTTCAAAATAGCCAAGAGGTGGGAGCAACCCAACTGTGGCTGTGGCTGGACAAAGTGTGCCATCCACATAAATGGAATATTATTCAGCCCTAAAAAAGGAAGGAATCCTGTCACATGCTGCAACATGGATGCACTTTGAGGACATTATGCTAAGTATAACAAGCCAGTCACAAAAAGACAAATACTGCATAATTCCATTTATGTGAGAGATCAAAAGGAGTCAAATTCATAAAAACAGAAAGTAGAATGGATTTTGCCAAGGGCAATGGAGAGGGAGAAATGGGGAGCTGTTCAATGATACAGAGTTTTAATTTTGCAACATGAAAAAGTTCTGGATAGTGGATGCACAAGGTAAATAAACGTAACACTACTGAACTGTACAGTTAAAAATGGTCAAGATGGTAAATTTTAGGTATTTTTTACCATAATAAAAAAATTTTTAAAAATAGAGTTAAGGTGGCTAAGAGCTGTGGCTGCAGCCTGGACCGAGGGAAGGGGTGGGAGGTGCGTGTGTCCGGGTGTCTGTGACGGGGAGTGGGCTGGAGGGAGGGGGGAGGCTCCGCTCTGCCTCTACCCTGTTCCAGAGGTCCTGGAAGCCCAGATTAATGCGATCACTAGAGAATGTGGGCTTATTTTTACTTGGAGGTGGCCTCCAGAGGCAGTGAATTGGGGCCCAGTGGCTGGCAGTCGTTCCTGCCAGGTCTCTGAGTCCCTACGTTTCTATCACAAGAGAAGAAATAGAACCTAGTGCAGAGCAAGTTTCCAAGAGTTCACATCCCATCTCTACCACTTACTTAGCTGGGTGATCTTGGACAAGGTAACTGATTGCTCAGTTTTCTCATCTGTAAAATGGGGACAGTAACAGTATCTGCATCATAGGTATACAATCATCCTGTGGGAGCCCTTAGCATTTTGTCTCATGTGCTAAGTCAGTATTTGGGAGGCTCTGGGATTCTTGATAGGATGGAAGTATGTACGCATGGGGAAATACATGTCACAATTTCAGAATTGGGCATCTGGGTGGCAATGTGTTCAGTGAAAATGTAGTCACTTCTGGCCAAGAGAAGCTGACAGCCTGAACTGACCCTTCCTTGGTCGGAGGGCAGAGTAGCACATGCAGCCATGCAGTAAACAAAGCCATTTTGTTCAGCCTTGCAAGGCCGACCTAAGAGCAGCTGGAACGACAGTAGAATGAAGGGACAGCGGCACCTCCCTAACCACACTCCCTGGGCATATTGCATTTTCCTTCTCTGCACACCCACGGCTGGGTGGGAGGAGGCGCTTGGCTATGAGGGAGTGACCGGACACATGTGCAGGAAGCTGCAGGTGCCCCAGGCTGGGGCCTTGGGACACATGCCATTTTGGGGCTGGCGCCTCCCATCCAGGCTCCAGGCTCCTCTGAAGAATCACCCAGACCAACTCCTGAGGGTGCATTTAAAAACCGGTTCTTCCAGCTATTAACCCTGCAACTCCTGAGCGAACACACACCCAGGTGGAACTAATTAGGGTGAAACAGGAGATCAGACTCTAGGAATTCAGTGCCAGCCTCCCTGCAGGTCACTCAGGGGTTGGGACCTTGGTGGGCCTGCTGCAGACGTCAGCTCAGAGCCCACATCTAAGCGGGGCCCCGCACTCCCTGGCTACTCCAGGGATGTGCCCCTGCTCTGGGGGAGCCGCACGGTGACTGCTGTGTAGTCGTAGCATTTAAGGATGGAGGATGTGGATGAAAGACCATTTCTTGAGCATTTTGTCTGTGGTGCCAGGCACTTTACGTTAATCATCTCCATCCTCACACCCACCCTGTGAGATGGGTACAATTACTATTATCATTTTATAGATAAGGAGACTGAGAAGGTACCTGTTTAAGTTCCCCTGCCTCTGAGCGATGGAACTGGAATGAAACCCAGGTGTCTCAGACTCCGAATCCTGCTCATAGCTGCTTCCCCTTCCTGCCTCACGGTAAAGATGAAACGATCACCCTGGCTCGTATACTTGGCACTGCCTGTCACGCTTAGAGGCGACTGCTAGCGTTAGATGTTGATGACAAGAACACTAATGATGTGAAACAGTCAAAACTTTAAAAAAAAAAAATCACATCACTCCTTTTTACAAAAATCTTCATTGACTTCTCTACTTACCAAATCAAGTTCAAACTCTTTAGCATGCAATACAAAACGATAAAGAGATTATGACAAAATGCCAAACTTCTGTTTCCCTTTTCCCTTTCAAGAATGATCTTCAGTCTGGAAAGGGAAAAATAACCCTACGAGTTGGAATCGGAGCCCAAGGCTGGTGAGAAGACATGTAGGGAGCATGACGGCATTGGAAGGGGAGTCTAAGTCGCCTCACCCTGACCAGTGACTCTCCAGCCCTAGCCGGGGCACGTAGACAGTGGCAGGTCAGATTGCTCAGTGGCTGTCATTAGTCTTTCACAAGCCAGAGCATACACGAGACAGCGCCAAAGGATGGGGTGTGCAAAAGTCCCAGTTTTCAAAAGGGAGAACACTTTGGATCTACAAAACTGTAAACCTATAATTGTGAAGGGGACCCCGGTACATTGCAGTGCATGCTATTACGCAGTGTGTGCCCCTTAGAAATAGGAACGCAGATCGCTAAAGAGCTACAGGGGGCTGCTGGAAACCAGTCATGCCAGTCTCACCTCATTTCCTTCTCTAATGGGGTTGCAGGGCTGGTAGATCAGGGAGATGTGGATGATGTGGTTTATCTGGATTCCGGCAGCTCGACAAAATTGGGAAAGTGTGAACTAGAGGTGCCTTTGGTTAGAAGAACTCACAACTGATTGAATACATACACCTGGGAAATGCTAATTGATGGTACCTCAGACCAATCTTTAGCAGTGGGCCACAGGGCTCTGTCCTGAGCCCTGTTTTTTGAACATTTTTAATCAGTAACATAAAGGGCAGATGATGTGGCGCTGGGAGAGAGTAACAGTTTGGATGCCAGAAATAGGATCCAGACAGACTGAAATAATAGGCAGGATCTAATAGGATGGAATTTAAGTGGAATAAATGGAAGGTTCTGGACTTTGGTTTAACAAATGAATGACACAGCTTCAGGATTTTAGCTGACTAAAGGGTCAATATGAGTTCATAGAAATCCAGCCATGGGAAGTGGCTCATGGTCCCCCTCTGCCTTCAGGACACCTGATCCCTTCTTAGCATCATGTTCAGGGTCCTCCAGATGTGAAGTGACTACCAGTCTCACGACAGGATGAGCAATGTGCCATGCCCGTGCACACCGTTCCACCTTCTTCTCCCACGGCTCACCCGCTGGGTGCTCACCCACTCTCTAAGATCCAGCTCGGCGGCTCCACCCGGGTGGAGCCTTCCGCGATGTCACGGAACACTTACTGCTCTGTGCTTCCTCGTGGCACGCGCCACATTTTGTGGAAATGACCAGTTCCCCTCCAGCCACTCCTTGGGGACAGGGGCAATCCCGTTCACAGAGCCGGTGTCCAACAGAGTTTGTGAAATGGGTCTGGCTAGTTCTGCCTTTCGTTGCGTTTGTGCAGGAGTGACCGGCAGAAATGACTTCCCGATTCCGCTCCCTCGGGGCTGGTCAGACGACTCAACTTGGGGTTTCAGTTCTGGGTCTCACACTTCAAAAGAGACAATGAGACAGGGCAGGGCGACCCCACGAAAGGGCAAGCTGGTGGTGAAGCATCCGGACACTCCAGCCTGTGAGGAAAGGTGGACAAAACGGGACATTCAGCCAGGAAAAGGGAAGGCTTGGGCGAGGATGTGGGAGCTGCCCTCAGATATTTGGGAGACTGTCCGGTGGTCCCTCACTGTCTAAGGGGCAGGGACTCCTTCGAGAACATGAGGAAGCCCTGGACACAAGGCTACTGTATGTCACGTTCCCAGGGTGGGAGGCGGGACGGGGTGGGGATTAAGAGCCTGGCTCTGAGCCTCGCTCACTTCCTGCCTCTGAATCTGCTGAGCCGCCCTCAGGCCGAGCGGCCTTGGGCAAGTGGCCTGACCTCCTTGTCTGTCTTCTTACCTGCAACACGGAGATAAACACATCACCACCTCATAGGAAGACTAAATGTGACAGTGCATGAAATATGGGTGGAACAAAGTCTGCCATTTTCAATAAATGTTAGCTTAAAAAACTCAAGTGTATGCCGTCCCCCAAAGAGTAAAAGAGTTCACTCCAGAGGGCCACGGGTGCTGGGTAAAGCACCCCTGGACTCGGCTTCTCTGTGTGGCTAGATTCCCCCTCCCTGGCCCGTGGACACATGGGGTCCCAGCCACCAACTTCTTCCTCTTTGTCTGAGCTCCACCCTCTCTGAGCCCAACTACTGCTTTTAAAAATTTATTATTCATTCATTTATTTATTTAGAGACAGTATCTCACTCTGTCACCCAGACTAGGGTGCAGTGGCATCATCGTAGCTCACAGCAACCTCAGACTCCTGGGCTCAAGCAATCTTCCTGCCTCAGTCTCCCGAGTAGCTGGGACTACAGGCATGTGCCACCATGCCCAGCTAATTTTTTCTGATTTTTGTAGAGACAGGGCCTTGCTCTTGTTCAGGCTGGTCTCAAGCTCCTGAGCTCAAACAAACCTCCCACCTCAGCCTCCCTAAGTGCTAGGATTATAGGCAAGAGCCACCTCCCCTGGCTGTGATATTTTGATATACATATACATCATAGAAAGATTAAATCAAACTAATTAACATATCTACCATCTCACCAACTTATCTCTTTTGTGGTGAGAACACTTAAAACCTGTTCTTTTAGCAATTTTGAAATATGCACTACATTATCCAACCTCTGCTTATTAAGAAACCAGCCCACTCTGGCCTAGGCCCACCCTTAACGTTTGTGGGGGCTGGGGCTGGAATACAAATGGCAGCCCCCAATACGGGAAAGTTACAAATCAAGTTAACAATGCTAAATACAATACGTTCCACTTACGCCTTCATAATGTCACGGCATGGGGAGAGCTGGCCCCTGTCCCCAGCCCTGGCCTTCAGGCTGTCCCCCTTCTTTTCATACCCCACAGACATCCCTCACCATGAGGGGCTTGACAAGCAGGTATGTGGACACCCCAGCCTTCCCCTCTCTCCGTGCTCCCTGGTAAGGTCACCCCTTGGGTCTGAGGATGCACACTGTGTAGGGCTCCATTCTCAGAAGGACCAACCAGGGGGAAAGTCCAGCCAGGGCCTGTGAACATTCTCAGGGGTGTTTGAGCAGGAAACTGGGGTGTCCTGGATACCCAGAGCAAGGGGTGGATGTTGCCCATTCTCCATGGCTCTTGGAATCCTGGCCTTTCCAAGGTGATTCTCAGAGCTGGGGCCTTCCCGCAACCCAGGCCCACGGACAATGCTACCCTGGGAACCCTGGGAAGCCTGCAGGCCTCCCCCCTGCCCAGCACGTAGCTTTAGAGTGGGGGCTGTAAGTTCGCCTTCAAGGAGAAGTGCTTGGGAAGAGAGTGTAATATATTTACCCCAGGGTCCGTTTACAGAGAGACAGAGGGAGAAGCCACAGAGAGCCATAGAAGGGAGACAGTGCCTGAGGTCTGCAGGTGGCGGGGGAGGGGCAATGTGTCCCAGAGAGGGTGCCAGAGGCTTCAAAGCACAGAGGACTGGGTGGCTACAGGACTTGTGGTCTTCAGTGCTGGGCCCCGGCCTGTTTGCTGGCAAAACCGTTCCAAGCCCCGACCCCTCACCCCTGCTGCCCAGCATGACAGGGAGCAGGCCCTGCAGAAGGCCAGGCCAACAGCGGGGTGCAGCCAAGCAGAGGCTTTGGTGAGAGGTTGCCGTGGGTGGCTGGGGGCAGGAGGAAGCACACTGTTTCTTCCCCTCCTTCTGCCTTGGGTGCCTTCTCTGGCAGCAGCTGCTTTTCTCACAAGACCTGAGCTCCTGCTGTGGCTGCAGTTTCCTTCTGGTGACCTTGACGCCTGGCCTAGGTGAATCCACCCCCCTCCTTCTGTCCCTTCAACCTCAGGCAGTGGTGACGCCCTGCTGCTGCTGATCTCAGGATTAGCTTCCTGTCTCCTGGTTGACTTCCTAACCTTCTTTACCACCTGTGTAATCAATTCCCTGCATTAAATTCCTCCTGTTTTATATCTTCAATTTCATATATCATCGATTTTAGGATTCAGATCAAAACTAATGCATATTGTAACATGCATTTATATAGAAAGGAAACGGGTTTTAGAGAAACTAAATACATTTCTCAGGTTACCAGCAAATAAGCAATAGAACAAATAAGATTTGAATCTAAGTTTGCTTTACTCCCTGATCTGTTCTCTTTCCAGTGTACCTAACTGCCTTCTGGAAATGCTTCTGAGTCAAGTGTACTGGAAGCCTTGGATGCAGAGTGAGAAGCTAGGGAAGGAGGGTTGATGGCGTGAGGATGGCTCTGGTCTTCTAAAATCACCCCAGCTGTGACCTTCTCATTGCTAGGGAGCCATGAATAAATATAATTTTTTTTAAAAACTCTCAAATATTTTCAGAACATCTGAATAGAAAGAAATCTCACTGAGTCCACACCAGACCCCATTCGGGCCACTGGAAACAGATTTAAATTGTCAGGCTTAATGGAAAGCTGGATAAGACACTATGATTTTTTGAGAAACAAGAAGCCAGGCTGAAAGGAAATGACTGCTATAATTAGACAATATTAAGATTTAATCCAGTTAATACCAATGCCAACAGTTCTCCCCTCCTGTGTGTGTGTGTGTGTGTGTGTGTGTGTGTGTGTGTGTTTCCTTCACTTCTCTTTTAAAAGCTTAAAGCAATGGCTCCTAGGAAAGGCTCTTGCAGTACAAACTAGATTGGGGCGATTTGTTCTCAAGGCAAGAACTCAGTTGTTTTCCAATTCATGGGGGATTGCTGGTGGGGGGAGTAAGAGAGAGAGAAGAGGAAGCAAAATTCGGTTCATAGTATAATTTTTCTTAATTCTAAGAATTATTTTATTTTATTTTTCTTAAATATCACCCGAAACACTTATGTGGATTAGAGTTAAACTCTAGCGCGTGATACGATCTGACTTACTGTAAGTTTTCTTATTAATAATTGAAGGTGTGCCACAGAGTGGCAGGACTCCGGTCACTCTGCCCTAAAAACAATTTTGGGAACTGCTGCCTTTCGACATGCCGTGACGCTGGCCTGCTCATGCCATTTCAGAGAGGAAGCTATTCTGAGGTGTGCTTATGATTCCTCAGATTTCCACTGTGCCCCGCCCAACTCTTCTGACCCTCTGCTCACCATTTCACACCGGACTGCGAGTGCCCCAGCCCCCACCTTGGTTCAGAAAACATCATTGTCCCAGCAGGGGCAACTGCTGGAGCCAGCACGAGCTGCACACGTCTCGGAGGGTGTTGTTCTGGAGTGACCAGGCAGTGCCTGGAGGCCTAGGACGTGCCTTCCCTGCTCAGGTTCGGGGAGAGAGACTCGCTGGCCAGTCAATGTCTTCTTTCTCTCCATCACTCCTTGAACTATCCCAAAAGGCAGCCAAGACCTAGGGCGGGTTGTTAGAGCTCATCAGTTTGATCTGAGCCTGGGGGTGGTGGGGGAAGTAGCAGCTCCAGTTCACGGTGGAGAATCCCTGAACGTTCCCCTGCAGCCTGAGGTCCCCAGGATCTCACATGCTCCTCCCCTACCCCCAGCCGCACCCATTTGGTGGAGAGGATGACTCTTGTCAAATGGGGCACGCCACAGACCCAGCCTATCTCTAGGTGTTTTGTCAAGGACAAAAACAGTTCTCCGGGAACCAGTAATTGGTGGTGTTCGGAGATCCCATCCCAAACCCCATCTCACTGAGCCAAGCCGTTGTGTTCAATATTTGCACTACAGCCAGGGAGGGGTTAATGGGATCCAAATTCATCCTGTAGGTGAGTGTCTTTCATCAATTCTAATAAGTCACAAGTATTGGCAGGTTGCAGGCCAATTTCTCAGAGCAGCCAATATTTATAGACTACCTCGGATGATTAAGTGAAATGATTTCTTGGAGCAGTCCCAGAGATGGCTCTAAAAGTTGTCTCAGCTAATTATCTCAAAACTAAGGAGGAGAATCATAATGCCACTTCTCAGTTTAAATCTCATTTCTGCCAAGACTGGGGCTTCTTATCTAGGCTCTCCGTGCCCAGAAAGTCCATGGTTGGGCCACAGAGAAAGTGACTACCTTAGATTTATATAAAGTCTGTGCATTTGTATCAGTTTGTCTTAAGATTCCCAAATGAACCTGTGACTCTACAGAGGAGAAAAATACTGACCTGGATTTTTGGTGCCATTTCTTTTACTTGTGTGTTTCTACAATCTGGTTAATTTTTCACTTCGATTTCTGCTTGTCTCCCCTTCCTCTAGGTGGTCTTTGTTTAGGGACCACTGGACCCAAGAAAGCTGCTTGATGGTTTATCAGACTGTTTGTGCAGCTAAGAAAGAGACGGTATCATCTGTTACGGAAGCTAATATCTCACTGCCCATTTTTCCCCATGCCTCACCCTGCCCAGTGTTGAAACACATTCAGATCTACACCCGGGAATAGTGCAGCAAGGCTCAGTGACGTCAAAATAACCGCAAACCTGAGTTCTCCCCTCCACTCACGAAGTGTATTTAAAGTCAGATTTCCAAACATCTAGGACAGTGTCTGTTTCCCGTCTCTGTGAGTGACTAAATTATACTTAGCTTCCTTGGTTGAGGTCTTTCCTCTCCACACTCTGCCAATTACTTGTCAATTAATACAATCCAGTGATCACCTTATGAACAACTCTTAACTTTGAACATCAGGTTGACATTTTTCCTCACTCTCTCCACCCACGATTTCCTGATTTTCAGGCTGAGCTTTCCTCACTTGCCCCCTCTCGTTCGGCTTCAAACTAAGCAGGGCTGCAGGGAGTGAATGTCTGATGAAGGACTTCTGCCTAATTCCTTCCTCAATGTGCTCGTCAGATGTGAGCAGGAAGGTCAACAAAAGCTAGCTAGAAAGCCTTACAAATGTGAAAGCTGTCGGCGTTTGTGAGCCCAGAATTGCAGTTCTGAGTGACAATCAGCTACTGAAAATATCTGGTGTCTTCAGAAAACAAAGCTCTTTTGTCCAGGGAGCTCGGAGTTCTTTAACACCTACACATTCGTTCCCTCTTCCCGCCACAGCCCCACCTGGAAGGAAGGCTGGCTGGGGGTGAGCCACCGCACCTGCACGTTGCTGTCCTCCGGGAGGAACTTGCCCCTGCGTCTCTGTCCATTCTCGTCCCAGTGACCAGCTCACCTCAGGTAGATGGAGGCAGCTGTGATGACTTCTACCCTAGTGCCACTCTTTCTTGTTCTCCCACAGGCTATGTGATCCTGAATAAGTCACTTAAGTTCCTTCTACCGCTGTCAAATGGAGACAATGACAGCTAACTTACAGGGATGGTGAGACGATGAATTCAGATGACGTACATAAAGTGGTTAGCATTCTCTCTTAGGTTTTTCCCTCATCTGGAGAATGGAGATAATAGTACCTAACGATAATATAATCCTGCTTATTAATCGCTTACTAAGGGTTGGGCTCTGTGGAAGGCTGCAAGGAGTGAACATGCCTGAATTCTTCTAAAAAATGTTTGATTTGGGGATTAAAAATTTCTGAAATATGATGTCACTAAAAAAATATGAATAAGGACTACATGAGGCTTTCCTAAAGTATGCCCTCTTGGAACCAGAGAGACAGTGAATTGTAAAAGAGTCCTGAAGTCAAATATGCTTGGGAAGCTCTGCAGCCCACATACACACACACACACACACACACACACACACACACACACACAGACATATATACACATACACACATATATATATATTCTTCATGGAGATTCACATTGCATGTTAGTCTCTTAAAGTCCTGTGACTTTAAAAGAATTTTTAACACTATGATTAACCCAGTGTTTGCACATTGTTTTGACCTTGGGAACCTTGTATTCATTCACACTGTTAATATCCCTGATTCGATGTAATACACTTTGAGATATGCTAAACCATCCCACTCCCAGTGTAGGCTATTCCAAGCATTGAATGACCCAATTGCTGTGATAATTTTAAAAGATAGTTTTAAAATGGAATTGGAAATCCAAAATGGGGGCGTTCCATGACTATGTATTTAGTCATCAGGAATTCTTTTTTAACCTATGATTGAATTATTTTTAGATTCATGGCCTTGTTGCAAAAGATGGGTTCTACATCTTCTAGATTCAGATATGCCATCATCTGAGCATTTTGTTTAACAAAAATAATGTCATTTTTGGATGTGTAAGGCTTTTTACCTAGTCCATCTGATACTCAGGGTTATCAAGATACACAGGAAAAAAGCAGAGAGAAAGTCCTTATCCACATATCCCTATAAGTAGTTTCTACCACCCTCAGATGAAAAGGTGGATTGGGATGATTGTCTTTGTCACCACAGTTGTACATATCACTGTCATCCCTCAAGAACCATTGCCTCCAGAGTTTCACATCCAGCAGCAGAGGCAACAGTGTCTATTATTTATATGTGCTACACATTATGCATGTATTTTTCTAATTTAATCCTCACCACAACCTTTTAAGTTAGGTATTTTTTCTTCCATTTCACAGATGAGAAGACTGAGGTTCAAAGTGGTTAAGTTAACTTGCTTATAATAAGATGAGAACAGGGACTCAAAGTCTGGATCTACCTACTACAGAGCTTGTGTTCTTTCTAATCCTTACATCACTCTTCTCCAAGATGTCTGGAGCTTTCCATGGTGGCAAGATCTCATACTCCACACTTTCCCTCACTTCTGTGAAATTACACCTGTCTTAGCCGAGCACAGTGCCTCATCCCTATAATCCCAGTGACTTGGGAGGCTGAGGTGGGAGGATCACTTGAGACCAGGAGTTTGAGACCAGCCTGGGCAATATAGTGAGACCCATGTTTAAAAACAAAACAAAACAAAATTACACCTGTCTCAGTAAAGGAGGAAAACCATCTGATCATTTCAATCAATGTAGAAGAAGCATTTAACAAAATTCAGCACCCATTTATGACAAAAGCTCTGAGCAACCAAAAACTTCTTCAAAGTGATAAAGGACATCTAAAAAAATCCAACAGCAAACATCATACTTACTGGTGAAAAATTGAATGCTTTCTCCCTAAAATCAGGAACAAGGCAAGGCTTTGCTTGCTTTTACTTCTATTCAACATTGTATTGGAGGTCCTATCCATTGCAACAAGGCAAGAAAAATAAATTAAAGACATAAAGATCAAGGAAGAACAAATAACATTGTCCCTATTTGTAGATGTTATGATTGTTTATAAACTCCAAGGAAATCTACAAAATAACTAATAAAACTAATAAGTGAATTTAGTAAGATTGCAGGATATAGGTTATTATACAAAAATCAATTGTATTCTTATATGCTAGCAGCAAACAATTGGCAAATAAAAATTTTAAAAAGAAATTCCATTTATAATAGTACTACAAAACATAAGATAGTTAGAAATAGATCTAATAAAGTATTTCCAAGTCTTCTACACTGAGAACTGCAAATTATTTCCAAGAGAAATTTGAAAGACTAATTACATGGAAAGCTATACTGTGTTCATTGATTTAAAGACTCAATATTTTTAAAATGACAACTCTCCAAATTGATCTATAGATTCAACATATTCTCAATTAAAATCCCAAAATCCTTTGTAAAAATCGAGAAGCTGATTATAAAATACATAAGGCAATGCAAAGGATATAGAATAACCAAAGCTACCCTTAAAATGAATGAAGTTGGAGAATTTTCTCTACCTGGTTTCAAGACTTTTATTATAAAGTTATAATAATCAAGACAGTTTTAGTATTGGCAAAAAGATTAATGTATAGATTACTGAAATAAAATAGAGAGTCTGGAAATACCCATACATATAGAACAGAAGGTTTTTGATAAGGGTGTCAGCAATTCAACGGGGAAAGAAAAGTTTTCAACTAATGGTGTAAAACAACTGAATAATATATATGATAAAAATGAGTATCAGTTCTTATTTCCCACCATATACAAAAATTAACTTGAAATGGACCATAAACCTAAGTGGAAAACCTAAAACTAGAAGAATACGTAGGAGAAAATCTTTGTACCTTTGGAGTCGGCAGAAGTTTCTTAGATATGTCACATAAGTGATAAAATAAACTGGCTTCATCAAAATTTAAACTTCAAAAGACACTGATAAGAAAATGAAAAGGCAAGCCATAAACTGGGAAAAAAAAACTATTCATTACACATATATCAGATAAAAGATTTGTTTCTATACCATATAAACAACTCTCACAACCAAAATAAATACAATCCAATTAAAAATTATCAAAATGTTTGAGCAGATGCTTCATGAAAGAAGACATAAAAATAGCCTATAAGCACATGAAACAGTGTTCAACCTCATTAGTCATCAGGGAAATGCAAATTAAAACCATAGCAAGATACCAAAAAAAAAAAAAAAAGATACCATTAGTCCCTTACCAGAATGGCTAAAATTAAAGCCTGATCATGCTAAGTATTGGCAAGAATGTTGGGCAAGTAGAGTTATCATACATTGTTGGGGGAAAACCAAATGGTGCAACTACTTTGAAAAACAGTGTGGTAGTTCCTTAAAGAGTTAAATATCCATCTACCAAATGACCCGGCCATTCTACTCCTAGGTATTTACCCAAGAAAAATGAAAGCACATGTCCACAACACTGTACATAAATGTTTATAACAGCCTTATTTGAAATAGTCCCGAATGGGAAACAACACAAAAATCCATCAATAGGTGAATAGATAGCAAATTGTGGTACGGTAGTTCCCCTCATTCATGGGGGATATGTTCCAAGATGCGTCAGAGGATGTCTGACACCACAGATATGTTACAGTATTGAACTCTATATATACTATGTTTTTTCCTATACATACAGTCCTGTGATAAAATTCAATTTATAAATTAGGCACAGTAAGAGATTAATAATGAAATAGAACAATTATAAAGTTATCTTTCTCTCTCTCTCTCAATATCTTATTGTACTGTACTTACCTATCTTTGAGCCACAGTTGACTGTGGGTAACTGGGGAAAGTGAGACTGCAGATGGGGGTGACTAGTGAATATCAATATACTAGAATGCTGCTCAGGAATAAAAAGGAGCAAACCATTGCTACATGCAACATGGACGAATCTTAAAATCATGCTCCGTAAAAGAAGTCAGACACCCCTTTAAAATACATATACAGTATCATTCCATGCATATGAAATGTTTTTAAATGCACACTAATCTAGAGTGATAGGAAGCAGATCAGTGGTTGCTTGAGGATGGAGTGGAGAAAGAGACAAATAACACAGGAGCACAAGGAAACTTCTGGGGATTATGGAAATGTTCACTATCTTGACTACAGTGATAGCTTATGAGTGTAAATATTTGCTAAAACTCATCAAATTGTATGCTTTTAATTTTTGCAGTTTATCGAACATCAATTATACCTTCATAAAGCTGAAAAGAGTTACTCCTGTCCTGGGCCCATTGTTCAGAGCCTGTTCCCAGTTTCCAAAGGGTCAAATCATCAAGGAGTAAGATCACAAGGAACTTTTCAGAACTTCAGGAAGAGGGACACTAAAAGCCAGGAGGGGCTATCAACACCAGATTCCTTTTCTTTTCCTAAAGGGTTCTTGGCTTGAGGGAGCAAAGGAATGCAGACGTGGGTGAAGGGATGTTAGCAGGCGATGACATGCTCTCACGTGCCCTGGTGAGCAGGACTCAGAGGTGTGGAGGTGCAGGTGGCTGGTGCAGGGGTGAGAAGGTTGAATGACCCAGGTGCAGTGGACGAAGGGCTTCCTGTCACCCAGAAGGCGCTGTCTGCTGGCAGGCACCCTCCCTGCCTTGGCCCACTTCTGCTTGGCATTTTCATCAGTGACTTAGATGAGAACATAAATACATGCTTGTTAAATATGCATTCAACAAACATCGACTGAGCCCTACCATGTGACAGGCGCTGTGTTGGCCCCACACGGGATGTAGATGACAGGAGGAGACGACTTGGCCGCCTAGAGCGCAGACAATAGAGAGGCCCAGAGACTCACATACTCACAAATACCCCATTCGAAATCTTGATTCGGCACAAAGACCTTGGCTTAGAGAAGTGCGTGGGATTCCGGGAACGGCGAGGAGGAGTGGGTGTGGGCTGGAAGACTCAAGGCCAGGGAGCCGGGCGGGCTAGATGAGTCCGGCCCGGGATAATTTGCGCATTTATGCTGAAAGGACAGCAGTGGAGGACTCAGGGCGGAGGGATGATATGGTGGGATGCACGGCCTTACCAGGTTGCTCTGTGGAGGCAGAGGGGCTGGAGGCCCAGGAGAGGGAGCGAGAGCCCGAGCTGGGCGAGGCAGTGGTGAGCACGCACAGCCCCCAGCCCCGGCCCAGCCCCATCCCGGGGTGGGGACACTGAGCGGCCCCTATCCTCCAGCTCAGGCTCTGTCTGTCCCTGTGTGTCACTGTGAGCATTGTGTGTCTTCGCCTCTCATAAAGCATGTAGATTTTGGTGTCAATGGATCTGGCTACAAATCTTGGCTCCATTATTCATCAGCTATGAGCTTGGGCGAGTTACTAAACTTCCTGAGCCTCAGTTTTCTTGTCTTTATGATGGCGATAAAAGTATGTACCTTAGCAGGATTATCGTGGATACATATGTAAAGTGCTAGGTAAACTTTAGGCCTTTCCTCGGCTTTTGCCCCAGTGAATCAGAATACCATTTTGGTCCTCAAGTTTTGGGACACAGAGGTGGATGACAATAAAAATTAAGAAATGTTGGGAATGTTAAAAATCATACAACCTCTCGGGCCAGAGTGTGTCTAGGCAGATGGAGGTCCAATGCGGTCACACTGTTCAGTTAGGAGGAGCATGGTAGGGCTCTGAGGGTGTGGAGGCCTTCAGTGGAGTTCTGCTCCCGCATGAGACAGGCCGCCGATCTGGGGAGGCTCTCACTTAGTCATTGTCAACCAAGGGTGATTTTGCCCTTCAGGGAACATGCGGCAATATCTGGAGACATCCGATCGTCACGACTAGGGAGTGCTACTGGCATCTGGTGGCTAGAGGCCAGGGATGCCGCTAAACATCCGGCAATGCACAGGACAGCCCCCATAACAAAGAACGGCCCAGCCCAAAATGTCAGTAGTGCTGAGGTTGAGAAATCCTAGGCTAGTAAGAAAGCTGGGTTGGAATTCCAGCTCTGTCATTCATCGCTCTGTGACTCTGGGCAAGTTACTTAACTTCCCTGTGCTTAATTCTATCTTTAAAATGAAGCTGATGAGAACAATACTCCACAAGGTTGTTGTGAGCATTAAATGAGTTCATGGCGTGTATTGTGTTTAGATCAGCGACTAGGACCTGGGAAAACACTATGTAGGAATTGGGTATTGAACAGTCCCTCATTGGAACTGTCACCAGGGGTCATAGCTCTTCCCTGAGGGACCACCTTTTTGCCCCACCCCCAGATAAGTCCTCTCTTCTCTGAGCTACATGTCCTCATTCTTTTCAACTGACACAGCTCCCAGAGACCATGCTGGTGTCTTTTCTGGAAGGATTCTTATATGTCAGTGTCACTTTTAAAATAAGCCATCCAAGAGAATTACTTGAACTCAGGAATTCGAGGCTGCAATGAGCTAGATCATGCCACTACACTCCAGCTTAAGTGATGGAGTGAGACTCTATCTCTAAATAAAATAAAGTAAGCGACCCAAGACTGTGCTCAACACACCCAGTGTCCTGGAAGCACAGAGGCTATCACCTTCCTCAACTAGACGCAACCCTTCGGTGAACATTGTCTAAGATGGGGTTGCTTTTTGTACTAAGAGTTGTGTGCTGCTGTCGGCTACTGTACTTGGATCAGTTGGAACGTCACTCCCTCCTCTGCCTTTCTTCAGCAGACGAGGGCTCCCAAGGTCGAAAGGGCCCTGGGAGGGCATCACAGAAAGCATGGCTCTCCAGTGACAAATGCTATATCAAAAAAGGAGTTTTCCGCTTAGCCTGAAAATTCAGGGGAATAAAACTCTGCCTTCCTTGAGTTGAAGTGGAGCGACATTGAACTGGAAAGAACCTCACAGAACAGCTGTCCCGAGGTGGGAGACGCCGACACCCGCGTGCTTTATTCCTCGCCTCCCTCTCCCCTCCTTGGTGGGCCATTAGTCTGATTCACTCTGCTGCTATCATTTCCTCAACTCCTCAGAGAAGAGCCTCTTCTAGAAACAGGACCATACAAAAGATTCTCCTTTGTCTAACAACATCATTCCCCAGCAGCCTGCAGAGTAGCCGTTTGACAAAACAAACAGGAGACCCTGCTACCGTAAATAGCAAAAGCAACTTGACTTCCAAACTTTCCTAAGTCCAGAGGGAGCCCCCTTATGCATTCCTGTGAGAGAATTCTGAGGGAGTCTGTTAAATTGCAATGGCTTTAATTTGGTCCAATTAACTTCACACTGGGCTAACTTCTGCCCGTAGCTATGTGTTGGCAGCTACTGCTGACTCCAGGTACAGCGGTGGGCAGGTAACAGCAGAAACTAATTCGGTGTATGAAAGGAAAAATTATTAGCCACGTCCTCCACGCAGGAAGGGACAAACAACCCAGCTACAGCCTGCTGCTCCAAAGTGCACATTCAACCCAGAAATCTTTGCAGAAGCCAAATGAGGTGGAAATATTATGTGCCAACTTAGAACGTGAGTGAGGTCGGTTTGTTTGTTTATGTTATGTTGTCAGTTGCCTTTTATTCGCAGAACATATTGAATGGTCATTATTTCCAGTTCTCTGTGATTGTAAGTCTGAACCAATCAATTCCTTTCAAGCCAGAGAAGCCTTCTCTTCCTCAGTTGTCTTTGGGAATCCTTCACTCTAAGTTTATTCTTTCAGGATGAGGCTACCCTACCCAAGTGGGAAGCCAAGAGCTTGCTGTCTCCTTTTCACATAGTGTCCTGTAGTGATATCCTCCACACCCAGGATCAGATCGATGTTCTTCTTCACAGACATTTCAATGGTGGTTTTTTTTTCCCTAAATATTTCTGTTTTATTTTTGATGTTGTTGTTTTTATTTCAGAATATTACAGGGGTACAAATGTTTTCGTTACATGGATTGCTTTTGTACTGCTTGGATTAAAGTTATAAGAGTGCCCATCACTCAGATAGTGTACATCATACTTGTTAGGTATGATTTCACCCATCCCCTCCTCCCCGCTCCCACCTGCTTGATTTCTGTTGAGTTTTTCTTCCATCAGTATCCATGCATGCTGATGGATTAGTTCCAATTTAATAGTGAGCACATGTGGTGTTTTTTTTTCCATTCTTGCGATACTTCACTTAGGAAGATGGTCTCCAGTTCCATCCACATTGTTGCAAAAGATATTAATTCATTTTTTATGGCTGAGTAGTACTCCATGGTATACATATACCACAGTTTATTAATCCACTCATGAATTGATGGGCACTTGTGTTGGTTCCACATCTTTGCAATTGTGAATTGTGCTGCAGTAAACATTGTAGTACAAGTGTCTTTTTGATAAAATGACTTTTTTTCCTTTGTGTAAATACCCAGTAGTGGGATTGCTGGATCAAATGGTAGGTCTACTTTTAGTTCTTTGAGAAATCTCCATACTATTTTCCATAGAGATTGCATTATTTTGCAGTACCAAAGACAGTGTATAAATATCCCTTTCTTTCTACATCTGAGCTAGCATCTACAGGTTTGTGTCTTTTCGATAAAAGCCATTCTCACTGGGGTTAGGTGATATCTCATTGTGGTTTTGATTTGCATTTCTCTGATGATTAATGACGTTGAGCATTTTTTCATATGTTTATTGGCCATTAGTCTATCTTCTTTTGAAAGACTTCTGTTCATGTCCTTTGCCCACTTTTTAATGGGGTTGTTTGGTATTTTCCTGCTGATTTCCTTGAGTTCTTTGTCAATTCTGGTTATTAGC